>JAVQJD010029940.1:0-51645 GCA_036023655.1 Nannoperca australis | reverse complement strand
GTGTGTGTGTGTGTGTGTGTGTGTGTGTGTGTGTGTGTGTGTGTGTGTGTGTGTGTGTGTGTGTGTGTGTGTGTGTAATATACATTTATATGAAAAACGATAGACCTGTAGAGTAATGTAAACAATAAGTTCGGCGAGGTGTAATGCCCAGAAGGCATTTGATTAGTTTACCTGACATCATATTATTATAGTTATTGCTTCATGTTTTCTGTCATTTGTCACCATCTTAGTTTTCTAATAGTCGCGTACAATGAGAAATACCGAATGTGTTATTTAAGAAAAGCGCGAGGTGTCGCTTTGAAATTGCTCTTACGTGTGTGTGTTTAGGTAGTTGAGGCCTTAATGCGTACGTGATTCCGTGTTTTGCAACAGCTGAATAACCGGTCAGTCCTGAACGTTGATGCATGCCCGTGTGTTTCAGTGATATTGCTGTCCCCACCATGTCTACAAGAGGGTGGTCCAGGCGTTCAAAGCCAGGGGCATTTCCCGGCCTGTGTGATCCTCCTCAGGGTCAGGGCATCCATGTTTACCTCTTCTTGACAAATGAAGGGGAGAGATATTTGTCACATTCAAGTGGAGAAGTCACCGCAGAGAGCCTGTGCGTCACCGCAGCAGAGGCTGTAGGTGAGAGTGACGGCCTTGATCAAGTAGTTCCACAAAATGAAAGCACACATTTTCATGTGCTATTTGCACCTGCTGGTGGCACGTGCCTGTAACGTCTTTGTTTATTCCACCAGGGATATCTCCACTGTGCCATGTGTTGTTTGCTCTGTACAATCCACTGTCTCGCTGCTGGTACAGTCCAAACCACGTTTTCAATCCGGAGGAGAACTCCAGCCTCGTACTTCTCTACCGTATGAGGTAAGTCTGTGTTGTTGTTTTTTAGCACTGTAGATGAAACACACTGATCATATTCACATTTGTTTGTCTGGTTCCCTTTTACCTAGGTTTTACTTTCGGAATTGGCATGGACTAAATGAGAAGGGGTCAACCGTATCCCGTTATGCTCTCAGAACTGGGACAGCTCAGGGCGGTTCTCCTCTGCTTGAAATCAAATCCTTAGAATACTTATTCGCCCAGGTTTGTTTTTAACATTGTTTATGGTTTACCGTGTATTACTTGAATGCACTCAATAGTAAAGTGCCCAACCTCTTTGCGTCTTGCGTCTCCAAAAGGCTAAGTATGAATTTGTGAACGAAGTGGTGCAGATGGAAGATGTTGAGTCGGAGCAGGAGCTCAGCCGCTTCAAAAATGAGAGCTTGGGGATGGCTGTGCTTCACCTCTCACACCTGGCAATGCAAACACGCACTTCCTTACCAGCCGTTGCCCAAAACATCAGGTAATTACCGTGGAAGGAGTGAATACGGTACATATGTTGTTTTAGCTATTCCTTGTGGAATAGTAACAATGACTAATTGCGCAATCTGTAAATTTATCAAAAAAAGATGGTAAATGGTCTATATTCATTTTTTCATGTTTTTTTGATTATAATTAGGTTGTTTGTTGTGTTATTTCTATCCTATTTTCTGCTACTGTGACAATCCGGTTTCTCCTCTGGATTACCGAAGCTTCTTCTAATCTAATTTAATCACTGGATCCAGGTAACATTAAAATATGTCTTTTTTTGTCTTTTTCCTTAGCTTCTTACGTTGCATTCCAAGGTCTTTCTCCAAACACATTTCCAAAGATAACTTCCTGACAAAAATCAGGATCCGTCGGGTGTTTTCAGAATTTGTGCAGACCTTCCAGCACACTGTGGACAAGGGGCGTCTGGGCCCCCACGAGGTCATGTATAAGTACATCTCTACTCTCGAACACTTGGCACCAAATTTTGGAACAGAGACCTTTAATGTATCCCACCTGGAACTGAGAGAGGACGGGGATGGAGGTAGCTCTTTCTCAAGTACCACCCATGCGCAGGGCGTCTCAAAAGATGACTTCAGAGCTCCCACCACTCATGAAGTAATGGTCTCTGGCACCAAGGGGATTCAGTGGAGGGAGGTGTCTGGACAGAAGGTTTGCCAAATTGCAGTTTCAAGCTTCTGACGGTCTAAGTCTGTGTCCTGTTGTGTATTCTGCTGCTTTGGACTTTTTGCTTATTCAGTCTCTTTACCTAGGCGCAGGCAAACACTTACTTCAGAGATGACTGCATGAACTACATGAGGAAAACAAAACAGCAGTCCAACCAACCAAATGCGAACACTCCCAATAAATGGACCTCCTTCTGTGATTTCCCTGAAATAACTCACATAGCCATCACTGGAGCTATTGTGTGCATTAGCACTCAGGACAATCACTGCATGGTGAGAGTACTTGTTTACCCTTTTATGTAAAAGCTGCAGTGCATTAATTGAATTGGTAACTGTGCTTGTGGTGCATTAGTCCAATTGATATACTGTAGATTAGTCATTCTACTGATTGGATTGTTCACTCTTTAAAGTGTCTGAATATACTGAACAGCATACATGTATGCCTAGATTCTCATATATTCTCCAGTTCTATATGTTTATGACTATATTTTCGTACGCTTCTGGCATTTTCTTATGTTTTGAATTTGTATGTGTCTGTAGGTGGGAGCTCTGATTGTAAGATAGTTGTGTTTCTGTATGTGTATGTAGGAGGTTCAGATGAGCTCCAGCCAGGAGGCCCGTTCCTTCAGCTCCCTCCTAGATGGATACTACCGACTGACTGCAGACGCCCACCACTATCTTTGTCATGAAGTGGCTCCCCCGAGGGTATTGCTGAGTGAAGCAAATGGACTGCATGGACCTATGCAGTGAGTTTTCTTTTCTTACACATGCACACACAGACACAAACAGGCTATAGAGATTATATATATATATATATATGTTATATCACAACTCTGGTGTGGTTCCAGTGATGATTTTGTGCTACTGAAGTTGAAAAAGGAGGCAGCAGAGGAGGGAGTTTTCCTCGTACGTTGGAGTGCTCTTGACCATCACCGCATCATCCTAGCTGTCCTGAACAAAAATGAGGTAAGTCTACACCCACACTCCTCTCAGGAAGTTATTGCAACACAGTGATGATGAAAAAGTTCAGCTGTTGTATTTATATGTACTTGTGGCTCATAGAAAGGATTGGCGTCAAGCCACAAGCAGTTTCGGATTCAGCACAAGGATTCAATGTTCTGCCTCGAGGGCTGGGACCAAGAATTCTCAAGTGTGAAGAAGCTCACAGACAGCCTCAAGACCTTTGTTCTCAAGTCTGGTCTGGACAGCTTTACTGTCAAAAAATGCTGTTTGCCAAGACAAGCAGGTTTGTGTTTCTTAATATTAGACATGTTTTGCTGCTTTATGCCCACATCCTCCTGTGTATTTTGAAGGTATATTTCTATATATTTATTTATTTACATAGACTTGTGTGTGTTTGTGTTTATGTGGTGTAGAGCTGTCCAACCTTCTGGTGATGAGGCAAGGGATCGATCACTCCTTGTCCCTGAACATGACCCAGCTACGCTTCCACCAGATCAAGGACAAAGAGATCGTACAGGTGATGAGACCCACTTGCCTCCTCCATATGACCATCCGTTCCACCTGACAAGCTTTGTGTTCTCAGCTCTGTGAACTGACCCGTGTGTATTGTGTTTATGAGCAGGGACAGCATTTGGGCCGTGGGACCAGAACTAACATCTACTCGGGACGTCTGCTGGTGCGAGGTGGAGGAGAGAGTGATGAGGATGACGAGTTCAACAACAACTCCACTCAGCGCAAAGGGATCCAAGTGGTTCTCAAGATTCTAGACCAAAGCCATGAAGATATTGCACTAGTAAGCCTTAGTGGTAACCAACAAGCAAAAGAATGTATAGCAAAGCCAGTACAATCTTGTATAATCCTAACTCTTCATGTATTTGATCTTTTCTCTTTCAATATTGCTTCCTCTTTTTCTTTCTTAGGCATTTTTCGAAACTGCAAGCCTAATGAGCCAAGTATCCCACCGTCACCTGGTGTTTGTACATGGCGTGTCAGTCAAAGGATCTGAAAGTAAGAGCAATAACACTGTTCATCTTCAAAAACACACTTGTACTGTTGGGTGTGCGACTTCCTCATTTTCTACTTTCCCATCACACAGACAATCATTGTTTTGTCAAATTTACGATATGAGTACAAATGAACCATGCAAGCAAATGCAAATCCAGACTCTCCCTGATTTATTTGAAAGAGGATGCAACTTGTTAACGTTTTGCTTTTGGGTATAACAAAGACTGCACCTCTCAGACTTGTTTCTACCTTTACAGACATCATGGTGGAAGAGTTTGTGGAGTTTGGGCCTTTGGATGTTTTCCTTCGCAAAGAAAAGGCATCAGTGACTCCTCAGTGGAAATTCATCGTTGCAAAACAACTTGCCAGTGCCCTCAATTATCTTGTGAGTTCAAACACTACTTTGTTTTTTGTAAGCCACAGATTATAATTCAATACAATTCACTTAAATGACAACACAGCTAAGTGGTCGTTAAAGTGAACTGATAGAGAAGTAATACAAGTGTTGTACAATTTAGCTCCAGATAGCCTCGCACTTAATTCTACTGCTTTAGGCCAGTGGGTAAAATATTTTGAATAACTTAAGCTTATCAGCTGGACACCATGTTTTCAGTCTGGGCTACATGCAGGAAATGAAATTATCTTATTATAAGACCAAACTTTAAGATAAGTGCTGCAAGGGAAGTTCATTTTTGCCCAGTGACTAACAGCGTCAAAAAGTTAATACCAGTACACTTTTATCGTTGTAGGAGACCAAACGGCTGGTTCATGGAAACGTCTGTGCCAAGAACATCCTGGTGGCAAGGAGTGGTCTGGAGCATGGTATTACTCCGTTTGTCAAGCTGAGTGACCCAGGAATTGCCCTGAGTGTCCTTTCACGGGAGGGTCAGTACCAGCAACTCACTTTACACAAACTCCTAATGAACCTCACTTTACAAGAAAGCTCAGCCAGCCTCAGTGTTCTGTATTTTGCATGCCGTTCTGCTTCGTATCAATCAGATTTAGGAAACAGGCAAATTCAACCAAACCACTTCTTGTTTCATGTGAGGCTATTTCCTGCAGTTTTATCTGACATTTGACATGTAATTTAAACCTCTCCACAATAAAATAATTTCCTTCAAACAGTACAGAGGTGGGTTTGAATTTTTTCACCATCCTGCTTAGATTTGTCTGCAGTCTATGAACAAGGATCTCCCAAAGCAAAGAAGAGCAAAGACCTGACATCTTTAAGTTCCAACAGGAACATAGAAAACGTCTGGTGTAGAACTGGACAAACAAAAGAGCAACCACTGACTGAGATCACATTAACATGATGCACGTAACTTCTGTCATTTTTATTATCTCTGTTGGGCACCACAGAGCGTCTTGATCGTATCCCATGGATTGCCCCTGAATGTATTGACAGCGGTGCATACATTGGCAATGCCGCTGACCAGTGGAGCTTCGGCGTTACACTACTTGAAATCTGCAACAATGGCGATCTTCCCATGAGCGGCAGCACATTGTCTGAGGTAAACCCTTTTATTTACCTTGCAACATCCACAAGCTGCACCTGCCTGTTTTATCCCTCTGACTTCTAATTGTAACACCTGAACCCCCCCAACAGAAAGAGCACTTTTATCAGCAAAAGGGCCGTTTAACTGAACCGTCCTCCCAGGAGCTGGCCAGCTTTATCAGCATGTGTTTGACCTACGAGCCTGTGGAGAGGCCTTCATTCCTCACTGTGCTCAGAGAGCTCACAGAAATCATGATCAAAAGTGGGTCTTTACTGGCTAACCTTACTTTTTGTTTTTCTTTCAATATATCTCGGTGCATTTAATAATATTTTATATTTTTCTGCACACAGATCCTGATATATCCCCAAGTGAAACTCTCCCTGACAAAGATCCTAACTTGTTCCATAAACGCTACCTGAAAAAGATGCGGGATTTGGGAGAGGTGTGTTTTAATGCCACATCACCAGTGGTTTTCTTTTTCCTGTATGTTGGCGAGTAATCTCATTGTTCTGTCTCCAGGGTCACTTTGGAAAGGTGACTCTCTACTTGTATGACCCGGCCAACGATGGGACAGGAGAGCGCGTGGCAGTGAAGGCTTTGAAGCAAGAGGATGGTCATGTTGAGGGCTGGATGAAGGAGATTGAGATCCTGAAGTCCCTTTATCACAGCAACATTGTCAAGTACAAGGGCTGTTGTACTGAACTGGGTGAGTCCTCAGCTGTCGTCTATCTGCTTCACATATGTTGATTGAAATATATGTCAACATGCAGTGTCTACATGTGCAAAGGAGTGCTTGCTCAATATTGTCCTTTAGGTTGCGGTGATCAGTGGATGATTCAGGGGATTGATTTTTGGTCCCCGCTGTTCCTCTGTAAATATTGAAAATCGATTGAAAGTGCAACACTGCTTCCACTGTATGTCAATATTTTGAGCTTTCAACACACAGCATGCTGAGCAACACAGCCCCTTCAGCACCAGGACAGGCAGCAGGTCATTCTTGTCTTTGAAAAGTAATGTGAATAGAAAGATAAAAGCACTGTTGCATTGTCCATTGACAGGGGGACAAGTGGTGCAGCTAATAATGGAGTACCTTCCTCTGGGGAGTCTGCGAGAGTACCTTCCCAAACGTAAACTGGGTATGCCCCAGTGCCTTATGTTTGCTCAGCAGATCTGTCAGGTGAGTTTTGTTGGTTTTATAGGAATCATCTACAATTACACTTGATTTGACAGAATTCCTGGTGCTGTGTGCGAATTGCAGACATCTCTGGTTATGTTCTCCTTCCTTCAGAAGAAGCTATGTAAAATATCAAAACTTTCATACACTTGAAATTGCTTGAAGTGGATAATTCAACACATTAAGCTCTTGTATTTGTTGTTTTCTTTAAAGGGCATGGAGTACTTGCACTCAAAGCGATACATTCATCGGGACCTAGCTGCCCGAAACGTCTTAGTGGAAAATGAGAGTTTGGTAAAGATTGGAGACTTTGGCCTAACGAAATACATCCCCGAAGGCGAGATCTACTATCGTGTCCGTGAGAATGGAGACAGTCCAGTGTTCTGGTGAGTTCATGCAGAACTTAACAGTGTTATTAAATGTTTTCTTCCATGACTTTGGCCACTAAACTGTATTTTTTACACTATGTAGGTATGCCATTGAGTGCTTGAAGGAGAGTAAATTTTCCTTTTCCTCTGACATTTGGTCCTTTGGCGTTACATTGTATGAGATCCTGACCCGCTGTGACCATCGCCAAAGCCCTCCAACAGTACGTCATTACTGGCCTTTTCTAACAAACTTGAACCTGCATATTTTTTCATGACTGAGACTAACTAAGTACAATGTGGATCCCTGTGTAAATACACAATGCACTTGTTTGTGTTTTTTCTAGAAGTTCTTTGAAATTATGGGGGCAGCCAAGGGACAGATGACTGTGATGGTACTGATAAAACTGTTGGAGAGACAGCTGCGATTGCCTTGTCCCAAAGACTGCCCACACGAGGTAACACTGCAATGCCCGTTAAAAAAAATTGCCATTTTATTGGCATAATGAGTAGCCAGATATTTTCATAATTTATTATTTTTTTACCAACAGGTGAAGATGTTAATGGAACAGTGCTGGGCTGCAGAACCTGCACAACGACCATCATTCAGGTCCCTCATCGAAAAGTTTGAGGCCATTCGCCAAACATACGACTGGCAGTCTAATATAAACTTTTCCTTGGCTCAGATTTGCTGATCAGGTCTCTGAAGATCTACTTGTCTACATCAGAATCAGAAATACTTTATTAATCCCAGAAGGGAAATTGCTTTTTGATACAGTTACAATGCTCAATAAAGTTATTGAAAAAAAGAATAATAAACAGTAGAAAATAGAGCCATCACCTTGCCACTATGGCAACCACATGTTACAGGCTACTCAATAATGAATTCCCTGCTGTGCAATGCCTGCTGCCTCCATTTACATAGATGTCTTTATACTGTAAGTTTCTTTTTGATAAGCCCTACTGCTATACTCTCATATGTGATATTAACACAATGATATACTCAATCGGTGTGTTTTTTTATGGATTGGTGAGCTTTTGTCTTTGAAAAGTTTTAGGTTTGCATATATCACAGTAAGTATTAAGTATTTCTGTAAGGTTGGGAGATTACTATATTTCATTTAATGTTTAATTAAATAATTTGTAAATTATTTTGAAAGTATTAACTTCAATTTGTATAATCCAGAAGATCAAATTCAAAACCTAATTAAAAGAAAATGTCACATGACCTTTCATTGAAGATTCATGCACTTGTCAAAAAGTGTATAAAAATGTTGTACAACCAGTCCATTAAGATTTTGTTAGGAAACATCCTGTATGCACTAAAGCCCAGCTCCATCTCTGTTACATAAGAAGGAAAGGTAGTGTGTCCAACTAAACAAGCAGTACCACTGACTGCACCACACCAGTCCAGTACAATCGTGCTGCAGAGTGACAAATCAACACTGCTTCTCTGACATTGGACTAATTTATTCTTAGGTAAACATTAACCATATTGAATTGTGGGTATGAGACAGGCCAAATTATCCAGATGCATCACAGAACAGTGAAGAACCATCAGACACACCACCTATCCGGCCACATATTCATATTTAACAGCTGTTTGAATCTGTGATCTGCTTACACTTGAGAAAGACTGCATGCAGGTTCACTTCTGCATTCCCAAACTGAGTCAAGATCTGCAATGTAAAGCCCTCTGGAGGAGCACAGATTCTCAGTGGACAAACACAACAGTGTCTATGTATCCTTCAATAACAGTGCCAGCTGACACAAGCTACCAGTCCAGTCAGTCATTTCTGTAACTTAAAAATGTTGTAACTTCTGCCCCTACTACATCTAAGGCTATGGCCAAAATAAATATATAAATAAATACATAATCAGGATTATAATCATAATCAGTATTCAGAGTAGAGAAGTCAGATTTTTCTTTTTTATCGAGGAAACACAAGAAAGTAGCACATATAAATAAAACAATATTGTACACTTATAATTCAAAACAAATGGTAAACTGGACAAACCTGAATAATAGTTATGCATATGGCTGGATTCATTTATAAAAATATTTTAATTAGGCAGTTTTTCTTTTTTATTAGAGTAAGTTGCTGTATAATAGGCTCGTATTGTTATTTATAAATATCAAAATCTTTATATCTGATCCAGTCTAGAAATGCAGGACTCATAGAATAGGGATGAGAGACTACTTAAAACTGTGATTATAGACGTATAATCACAGTTTATAGGGTTAGGGTTATTTTTACTGGGCTGAAGTATTCCTGGTGAATTAGCTTTAAGGCCCCCGCTGGATTTAAAGCTCCGTTGAGATATCTGTTGCGATTTAAATCCAGTTTTGAGCAGAATGCAAGGAACCCCTGTGACCCCGCCCCCGCCATTCGTTACGTCGTAGTCATGGAGAATGCGTCCCCCTCTCGACCAATGAGAAGCGGCGCTGGGGCCATGTGTGTATTGTTTAAACTGCTCAAATCGTACTGAGTTCACAGACCGATAAAACTTCCACCAAACTGAGTGATGGCGGCCGTCGTGTCTGTTAGCACAGCTGCCAGAGATGAAAGCACAGACACAGAGCTCAGTTTCGCATCTCGTCCGCTTCATGAAAGTTACGACCTCGCTGCGGATCACGAAAACTGGATGCCCGGGGACCGCCTGCATCCCGAACTCGAGCCAGGTCAAGAGGACTCATCGGAACGACAGTGTCAGCGGAGGGTCGACGAGGACTTGACATCACTGAGCCCCGAAGAGATAGAGAGCCGCTTAGAGAGAACTCGCCGGGAGTTTTACAACCGTAGAAAAATTATCATAAAACATCTGCCCTCTGACGTTAGCAATCAGGTATGAGTCAAAAAATACTACGCAATTTTAATTGTTGAGATGACTGATTGATTGACTGGGTAGTTTGGCTAACCTTAGCCTAGCTGCAATGTTCCTGCTATGCTACGCATGTTAGCCTGCTGGCCATTTTAACTCGTTAGTTGTCTTAATTTTGGGTAATGCGATATTTTGCTTTATTCAATGTATAACTAGTTGAAATACCAACACACGGTTCATTAGTTGTCATCGAACACCATCATTATTGTGTTAATTTATTTGCTTTAACACGGCTTAGAGTAACTGCAAGGTGGTCAAATAACTGTCAATAATGGTCATCTGTGGCCTATGACCTGCCAGTCTGGCCTCGTAGATAACAACTTGATTTCCCCATTATTCAAGCTTCCAAGCCCGACAGTTTGTGATTATATTCTCTGGGGGTTACATTTGCACTGGAACGTTTTTATCAGCTTGTGTGTTGTTTAAACTAGCGTTTGGTTGCATCTCCCAGCCGGTGATTTAGTCATGATGCCACACTTTTTTGGAACGTGCCTGACTCGTGGGGAGCGCTGGGCCTGCGGGCGGTACCATTGTTCATATGGGGGTGGCGGCAGTTCGAGATGTGAGTTGCAATATAACAAAAGGTGGAAGGAGACAAAACGTTTCAGAAAATGCTAGACAGCATCGCCATTCGTTTGTGAATGGTCAAAAGCAGCGCAGAACTATTTCTCCTACAACAATGAGTTATTCATCTCTGACCCCCACAGGTACACCTGTTGCTAGTTTCCCAATGAACTTTTAATTAATTCTGTGATCATCAAAATCTACAATTCTATGATTCCAAAATCTACAACTTAAATTGTGTATGATACGATGATTAAATGTCTGGATGTAATTAATGTCTTTTTTGTTATTTACAGGAGGTCCATGAACTGTTGGGCAACTATGACTTGAAGTACTGCTTTGTTGACAAATACAAGGGCACAGGTTGGTCTGACCTCTTGTCCATAATGTTAGTCACTGCATGGTCAGTTTTAAAGGAGTAAAGGATAGATCACAGACAATCAATCAATATACACCTAACAAATAAAGCAAACAAACTTGATAGTTGCATTTAGAGCAGTTCACTATTTTCTACAATCTTAACAATAAAGGATTAGTTGATTCACAATTTGGAGGACTTGTTTGTAAAAAGGAAAAGCTAAATGCTGAACAAAAGGAGTGATGTGCCATAACATTAATTAATTTGCAGCTTAAGTAAAAAGGTTGTTTAGGTCAATGACAACATTATTTCAAAACTAGTGGTGACAATATTTGTCTTAATCTAAATTACACTAATTGGGCCCCAGTTGTTCTGTGCTAGTATGTATTTGAGCTGTGTGGAGGCGTGACTAGTCTGTGTAGAAAATTTGATTGCAACACAAGCTTATCTGGCTAGCTAACAAAATTTTTCCAGTGAGTCTTTTTCGCCATGTGAGTTCTGTAGCTGTCCTGTTGGAAACGAATGTACTTGTTAAAATTTTAGGGGAGAGGTGTTGCAAAACTTCCATCACATGACTACATAAAAAATGAAACCTTTTCTGCACCAGAAATGACTGATTTAAGAAAAATTGGCTTGACAAAATTTGTAAATCGAAGGAATAAGAGTTAATTCCTAACCTGTTCCAAAAAAATGCCTGACAGATGGCAGGCAGGCAAAACTTTATTCACATGGCACGTCATTCATATACTTCTGATATTCTAATGACTGTCATGCACATTGTTGTCAGTTACTGATCTGTCTATTTTGTTGACAGATGGTGGAACTCACTTGTCACAATGTCACAACACAAAGTCATCAACTTGTGTGCATGATGACGAGCAGTTTCTGCAATTAGAATACCTAAACAATCACAATAATCAGCGTTAAATTATCTCAAGGGGGTGAATCAACCTCGTATGCCTCAAAATGTGAGCCGCGTCTCAATGCAGGGGAATTGCCTGCTTACGATGCTCCTAAGTACATAAAAGTGCAGCTTGCCGTTAAGTCTCAAAGCTGATTTGTGAAGAACTGACATTAAAATATATATATTTCTTTTTTAAATGTCAGTCTTTAGTTTTTTTTAAATTGCAGAAACTGCTCGTCATCCACACAAATTGATGACTGTGTTGTGACACGGGGCTCCAGTGTACCTGTCGGCACTGTAACGAGTCTGTCTCATTGGTAGACATTCTAAAAGTGGGTGCCAATAACATTAAAAGTCATACGTGTCTAGATGTTACTTTTTAGCCATCAACATGATGCTCAGTCAGATAAAATGCCTTTTGGTTCTTGTCTGCCACTATGACAACCATTGTAGCCTCAGTAAGGGAAATGTTGCCGTGACATAAGAGCTGGTGCGTGGTGACATTGTGCCACTAGCTCGTCTTTTATCAGGCCTGCAAAAGGAGAAACAACCAAGGTTTGCCGCCTGAGACCTGCTATGTATGAAAATAGATTCTCTTAATGCTGACTGAACAAATGTCACTCCCTCACTTTACACCATTTTGTGTTATTGTCTCTCTTCCCCTCAGCGTTTGTGACACTGCTCAATGGGGAACAGGCGCAGTGTGCCATCAAAGAGTTCCACCAGCATGTGCTGCGGGACAGGGAGATCTCCGTGCAGCTGCAGCCAACCGATGCTCTGCTGTGCATCGCCAACTTGCCCTGTGTTTTCACCCAGCAGCAGTTTGAGGAGTTGGTGCGACCCTTCGGCAACCTGGAGCGCTGCTTTCTGGTGTACAGCGCCTCCACAGGGCATTCCAAGGGCTATGGCTTTGTGGAGTACATGAAGAAGGACTCGGCGGCCAGGGCCAAGTCAGAGCTATTAGGAAAACAGCTGGGCTCCCGCATGCTGTATGTCCACTGGACTGAGGTTGGCTCCCTTACATACCCACTGCTGCACTCTAAATGCCTGTGCGTTGACCGCCTGCCCCCAAGCCTGCTGACAGCCCAAGACCTCCGCAACGCCCTGGCAGACACCCATGCGCCAGTCTTCTGCCAGGTCAAATTAACCACACACAGACACGCTGCTACATGTCACATTTAACGATTTCAGAAGGATAATTTGTCCAGATAGTATTTTATGGCAACAGTAATAAAGGTAATGCCACAAATAGTCCATTAAGCGATTTAGTAGTTTGACATAAAATTAATCTGCAACAATTCTATTCATTCATTCTGTCATTTTTTCCCAAACAGAAATGCCAAACATTTTATGGTCCCAGGTTTTCAAAGGTTTTTCAGTCCTACATTATAGTAAATAGATTTTTTGGGGATTTTGGACTGTTGCTCTGATAACACATGACATTGCTTTGGGCTGTAGGTAATTGGGATAGCCATATTTTTTCAATGTTTTTTACAGATCAAATGATTAATGGCTTATGAAAATATTCATTGGTTGCAGCCTTACGCTGCTTTTCTTTCAGCACTGACTTGCAAACAGAGTAGAATACAACCTCGCAGTTGTATTGTTTCCTTGTAAACGGTTTCTTTGTTTAGAGACTGCTGATTTATGCTGTGCAAAGCCACATGAACCCACCGTCAGAGCTTTCTGGTGTTGATAGAAGTTGTCGGCTGCCATGCTTATCTGAAAGTTGTAGAATTGACACGGGGGGGGTTACAGATGGCAGGAATCATTTTCTAAAATAATTTTCCAAAATGTGATATTTCAGTACCTTTCACCTTTACCCCAGTTTCCCTGCCCGTGGCCACTCAAAGTTTCTATAGCAATGAGCATTGCTGGTTTCTATGGTGATGACCACCTGACTCCCCCAAGTGGTGTCATTCAGCTGGCTTTTCTGGAATGAGAGAGAGGGGTGCCCTTTCTGCACTACAGGCATACTAGTACTTTTCTGCTGGTTCTAGTTTGTCTTTTTCTTTTTAGGACTGTGGCAACTTTCAAGGCAGTGATGATTCAAGGGCCAGCAGTAGTCATCTATTAGTAATTGTAAACATTTAAGAAATGGTTTCATTTCCCCTTGGTTTAGGGGAGAATCAGAAACAGATTTATTACCAAGTAGGTTTTCACATACAAGGAATTAGTTTTGGTGCATACAAGAGCATAATATATACAGAAACATTTAAATAAAAGCAAGTCAATACAATATATAAATGGAGAATTTAGCAATAGAACAAGATGGCGCCGTGTTATCAATAAACCAAAGCCCATACCCGGTGTATATTGTATTTATTAGCATCAGAAGTTGGGCTAATCATGTTGGAGATTGAAATGAATGTTTTTGGTTTTCTCTCTTCAGTTGGCTCAGGGACAAGATGGAAGTTTTCGGCGGTTTGCGGTGTTGGATTTTGCCACAGCTGAGATGTCCGAGGATGTACAGCGACTCGCTGATGGCAGGCTGCTGGGCGGGACACACATCAGGGTGTCCTTCTGTGCCCCTGGCCCTCCTGGAAGAAGCATGTTGGCTGCTCTGATTGCTGCCCAAACCATGGTATTTAAGTTAAACCGATCTACTAATATTAATGTTGCCATCGAGTAGCTCCTGTGCTGATTCCCTGTCTTGTGGCCCCCTCCTTCAAGGCTGTGAATAGGGGTAAAGGTCTCCTTCCTGATCCCACAGCCATGCAGATACTTACAGGCCTTAATAACCCTGCCACCCTCAAGATGCTGCTCAACCCACTGGCACAGGGACACAAACAAGGTGAGGAGTTCTGACGAGCACTTAATCAATGGCTTTTTTATTATTTTTTTTTTTAATGATTTGTTGTGGTGCTGTGGATCCTGATGTACCTTTTTTATTTTATTTTATTTTTTTTCAAATTTTTTTTTTTGTGTGTGTGTGCAGGCCTCCTCGGGGCAGCCCCTACAATGCCCCTGCTGGCCAACCCTGCCCTCTCTGCTGCCCTGCTCCAGATGCTCCTTCAGAACCAGGCCAAGGCCCAGCAGGTACTACTACAGTTCTGCCCGTTTCTTCTGACACGTACCTCCTTACCACTCATTACATTACATTACATTACATTTAGGCATTTAGCAGACGCTTTTATCCAAAGCGACTTCCAAAATAAGAGCTTTACAGCATGTTTTTGATTCATCCTCTCCTACTCATCCACCCCCACCCTTCCCCACACTTCTCTCCTCTGTCCTTCTTTACCATTAGCAAGCCTTTCTGGGAAATCATCTTCTTTGGGCTCAGGTGCTGCATAATAAAGAAAACCCTCTAGTACCTTCTGTGAGTGATCTTTGTGTTTGGCTATCAGTGTGTGAAGTGGTGGTGAAGTCAGACGGGCCCTGGTCTTTTTATGCATTGGTGATAGAAAACGCAGTGCATGGTTAGGTAAGCTCTCGCTAGGAAAGTGTGAAGTTTGTTTTTGTGTGTGTGGGGTGTGCTTTTGAGTGGTGCTGAGTGATGTGGTAGGTGTACTACTACATTGTGCACCGAAAGTGTAAATACCCATTCTGTAAGGACATCATTTCACATGCGGTGAGTAAGCCTTGCTGATTAAGTGTGCCCGTGTCTTTCAGCAGTGTCTCACCGCTCAAGTGTGGTAGCCAGGCCATGTGACCCTCTTGTGACACTGAACTCTGCTCTCTCCTTTGGCCATCAGGCAGGACTCATTGGGGAGAATCCTCTGGCTGCTCTGCCTGTCCAGCAGGGAGTCCATCTGCTTGGAGACCTGCCCCAAGGTTTGGCATCCGCCGACTCCAGCCGTAGCTCCTTGAGCCACAAACTGCATGTTTTTTGCTTTGCACGTGATGCTAAACATCTGTAGCCCTCTTTGCCTGTTAATCGTGATTTCTTTAACATGTTTTTTTGTTTTTTTTACGTTGGTCATATTTTGGTTTTAATGTTATGTAGTAGAATTCCATAATTCTCCGACAGGACCGTTAAAGATTACATCCACTGTAATTTACAATCATGTCCATTTCCCCCAGGTGGTGTAGTCACAGGTCTTGGTCTCCAGACAGATCCTCTAAACCCCCTGAAGCCAATGCCACTTGGAAGAGCCCTGGCAAGGGAGCAGGAGTCCCCGACAGCAGCGTGTACCTTCCCCCAGACTTCCTCTCCCACCTTGCAGGGCATCTCCATGCCCCTGATGGGTGGCATGATGGGGGCAGATGGCCTCACAGCACAAGGGGTGAGGTCCCAAGTAATTTCCATTTATATGCTTTCTGCCTCTTGTGTTCTTGTCCAAGTGTAAATCAGCAACTATTTGTTTTTTTAATTTATTAAAATTATGTTGGGTTGGTTTTTTTTTTTTTTTCTCCGGTCAGGTATCCATACTAGGAGATCCTCCCAAAGATGTGAACCAGAGTGCCTTCCTCAATGTCAACTGTATCTTTCCCTCAGGTGAGGTGCATGCTTCTGAACTGCGTGGTTCTGAATTAGCAGTCTGCTCTTGTTCTGCCCAATCAACTTGGCAATTCTAGTAAACATATTCCAGCATGTAAAGTCTGTCTGGCGTCCCCTACTCAGGAGGAAACTGCAGACCTCACCCCTACAGGAAGAGGCCTACACTAAGTAATGTATCCAACCAGCATACACACCAGAGCATACAGCCAAACTACAACCTGCGCTACCAGGATTCCTACAGCCCAGAATATCCGCCGTTACACCAGGTAATAAATGTTTTTTTTTTTTTACTTTGTTTTGACATTAATGGGTGCGGTTTTGCTAGATTATGTCGTGGTGACCTTTTTTTATGAATTTAAAATATAGTGCCTGGCTGCCCATTCAGCAGGCTGTATGATGTGATCTGGTCTGATGCCCTTCTGGTGTTTCTCCTCAGGATCCGCTGGCCCACTGGTATGAACAGCAGGAGAACCTTGATACTGGGGCCTTGGCAGGATTCGGCCGGCAGGTAGTGTTTAGTCGACCATTTCAAGACATTTTGAATGTTTAACTACATATGCACACTGTCCTAAAGTAACAAAGTTGTGAACTTGTTTGTCTCTGCAGCTCTCTCGTCAACCTGACTACAGTGAGCGGTTTCCCCACTACAGTTACCCTCCCAGTCCACCCCTGTCCTACTTCAGCTCAGGGCCTGAGGCCTCCTGTAACGGTAGCCTCCCTCTCAACCAGCTCAACAGGGTAAGCCTAAAGCTTCAGACTGATTTGGACTTGTTTTAGTTTGAAACTATTGATTACATTTCGGTGTAAGAACATCAAGGTAGCTTTGGAAGAGATCAAAAGTGGAGGGTTGGGTTCCAAGAATAAGCTCATGTTCAATAATTAATGTTATGCGGCGACTGCATAACCTCACTAGAAGTCTAGGTCACTGAAAGTTGGTTGTTTGTCCTCAGGCTGTGGGAATGCCTCCTGTGAGCCAAATCATTAACTACCCCCCAGGTCTGGGGAATGCTTTGAAGGTAATTTAGACAATTCGTTCTCTTGTTTTTTCCTCTTTTGAATCTTGCCCTTTGGCTTTTGCTCTTTTTAGTGATTGATTGATTGATTGATTGATTTTTTTATTTTTATTTTTTACCAATTCTAGACTCCCATTGGTAGCCACAAGCGTGTGTTCTCCCGGCTGATCCCATCTCCCGAGCCGAGCCCTGAGGGCAGCTATGTGGGCCAGCACTCCCAGGGCCTCGGTGGCCATTATGCAGACTCCTATCTTAAGCGGAAGCGTATATTCTAAATACAGTTCAATTCTTCTTGCTGTATGAGTAGCCATTCAACAGCCAGGACACGATGGCATCTCCTCCGTTCTCCTCCAATGAACTTTAGCTTGGTGGTCCTTGGATGTGTCTCCTGTGTACTCCTGTGAGTGACCCCTGGAGGGCACTGGGGAGTGCAGTCTGTTGCTATCTGGACAGTTGTGTCACTCTATGGGAATTCTTGGTGGTTGTTTTATTTTTCCCCCCCTGTTTTGTGTGTATATATGATTTTAGTGTGTTGGTAAATTAAGTTTTTACTTTTTTCATTTGACTTTTAATTTCCTGTTGAAAAACTTGTACAGTGAAAAAAAAATGGTTAACTAGCTAATGAAGTCTTTTCTCTTAAACCTTTTTTTAATTCCTGTGTAGAGTGTGGTGTATCAGCAGTGCTGCAGATAGTTTGGCCAGTTTTCAGTGGCAGCAATGGGCTGCTTTTTATGTTTTGACATCTCACTAAAGTGACACCTGTCCACAATTTCAGGCAAGGGGACTTGCATAGTATTAAAAACAAGCTTTACTTCAAGGCTCTACTTTTTTAAATGGCCTTCCTAACTCCATGTAAAAAGTTCAGTAGTTTGTTAAATGAGATGGTGTTTTTTGTTCCCCCCCCTTCCTTCCACAGGGTTGTATATTTTTCTGTATGACCATTTCTGTATTCAGGCCTCTCCTCATTGGTTAACATGCAGCTTTCCATCCACCAATGACAGCTGTATGTACCTTCTTGTGTATCATGACAGGGAAGCATTCTGGCATATTTTTCTTTAGCCTCAATTGTTCCACGTCGTTTGTCTTTTGATCCGCACCCTCCAGCTTGTTAACGGAGTCTGTTCTCTACACTGGATGTTGAGCGATGCACTTGGAGGGCACAGGTCACAATCCTAATCTGTTCTCACCTCTGTAAGATGCCATTTTCAAGTTTCCTCACACTCATTTGTCTCATGAGTTGAATATTTTCTGTGTTTATGTGAGTTGTTTGCGAAGTTTAATTTTGAATGTCTTTGAAAGTCCAAACACCACACCTTGGCGAGTTGGGTGGGTGGGGCAGTGGACGTGAGCTGTGTGCCGTCTCTCGAGCTGCCAGCAGATGGTGAATACAGGAACTTTAACCATCTCCTCCGCGAGAGGCTTGACTCGGTTGAATTTGCTTCTCTAGACGAGTAGATGGCAGCTAGAATGATGGACGCAGCCTGCATTCATAGTTTTTCCAGTAATGGTGGGAGTTTAATTTGTCTGGGGAGGTATTAATGGAAGCTAGTGGCAGGAGTTTGGTCAGTGAGATGACTGTCCTTGTGTTTTTATTTTTTTTTTTGTTGAATAATTATCTGGTTGACAGTTTGATTGTGAAAACCCATTACCTCTGCGACTGCTAGGAAATGCAGCTACACTTGAGCCTTAACAGTGTTTTCTGTGATATCATCCTGCCCTGTGTTGGCTTCCATCTACATTTACCATTTCTGTGTTATTTGCTGTGTATATAGTTAAGCTTGATCATTTTTCCTGAGTCCAAAACTTTTTTTGTTTTTCTTTTATCATACCTGCCTCTGGTCTGGCGTTTTCGAATGAATTTGCTGCTTCTCGTGTTTTTGTCGTTTGCCTGTATGTTTGAAAGCGGATGTGCGACCAAGAGTAGCGCCACAGCAGACTGCTCGTGTTGTGTATGGACCAAGAGATGCAGCTGTACTGTATGACCATCATCCATTTTTGATCGATTTGATTCTAACTGCTGTCCTCTCATCTGTACCGCCATGGTCGTCTCTGTACGTGTGATGTGAGCAAGTAAATGTTATTTAAACTCATTATGTGAACTCATTATTTAAAACCTCAAGATACAGACTGTAGCTCTGCGATATTTTTTTGACATTTTTGTTCTTTAATGGGAAAACCTCTGTTTTTACCCTCAGCATTTCACCAGTTTCTTGGGGAATTCCTGTTTGGTTCCACGCTCTGAGAGCACATCATTTGCTCTGGAAGCTTGCTGCTTCAACCTGCAGAGAACCTATTCACTAAACACTTGAAAATAATGTAAAATTACTATTAATAGTATAGATCTAACTGGATGTGCTGTCGACTTAGGGGAGCAAAGTCCTCTAACAAAAAATAAAGTTTTAAGCTACAGGTAGATGCACAACAGTAGTGATCTTAATTTATTTTTAGCCTGAAGTAATGAACCAGAATTGATGCGCCTCTTCACAATCAACGATGATTGCATGCACAGCCAGCTGACGTTATGCTTTATTGGATCAGTAATCGACCATACAAATGCTTCTGCACAGAAAGTACCAAGTAAACGAAAGGGATGATGCATCAAAACATCTGCAAATAAAAGTCCTGGTTGTAAACTCTCCTGCACGATTTGGAGGCTAATGACTTCAACCAATCGTAATGTATTGGCCAAACCTGGCTGAGCAGCTCTCCCCAAGGTGCCTTTGCATTTTCCCTGTGTACTTCCATTCCAACATGTTGCCATGCCATGGGTGGCTCGAGTAGGCTCTTACCAGTGCGTTATTACTGTGAATGTGACCTGCATAAATGTTATGCTGAGAGGATGATTTATGCTCCCTGAATGAATAATTTAACAACAAACTCAGTCAGATAACAGGTTGCTGAAGAAATATGGCAAACTGAGAAGTTGGGGAAAATACATTTCACTCTTAAGAGTTTATCTGGAGCCTGACAAGTAATTTAACAAAAGAAAAACCTGAAATGTCAGCTATGTTCTCCCAGGCCCAGTATGTGATGGTGATGGTAGGTCAATTGGGGTCTCATCAGGAATAATCTGTTTTTGTTTTTTTTAAAAAGGGGCTTTGTAGCAGTATTAAGCCCTTTGCATCACCGTCCTTCACCTTTCGGAATGAGGCGCGGTTGGGGCAAGAGGCAGTGAAGAGAGCTTATCTTCCTCTCAACGGCCATCAGAATGAAAGGTCTTGATTAGCTGTTATTCTTGTGGTCTCATGAGCCTCGAGGATCAGAGCTGCAGAGCTTTCCCTGTGATGGGCAAAAACACAACTGCACCACCACGGTCAAAAACTCCCTTTTTTAACACTGATGCTGTTTGACATTTCTCAGCTAGCAAAACATGATTACTTGATGTTTGGGTCTGTCATGTCATTAAAGAAACAAGTCTAGTGGAGAAATAGTCCGTTTTTTTTAATCATCAATCAATGAGAACATTGTTTAGAAATGATGGGGTTGTTTTTTAGACCTAATGGTGTTTTATCAACGTGTTCTTCACTGCCACTGGGTTTATATCTGTAATATTTGTCTAATGCTTCAGGCACCCTTGAATTATGTGCTCATACCTGCAGCCAGTCTACCCAGAGTTCTCAGAGGGATCCACCGAGGCTCGGTGGATGCTGTGTCAGACACATTTAGATTTCTGCCTTTCTTATTTCCACCCACACGGTCACCCTGCACAGTTGCTGGTGAATGCTGCTGAAACCTGCGATTTTCCCAAATACAGAGAGGAAGGCGGACGAGCTCTGAAGGCAGAAAACTGCAGCATCATTTATCACAAATTACAAACACACAAATGAAGGAAAAGTTCTATTTCTTGTGCCTGTGTGTGTGCCGTAGTACTGCAAATGTAACCCCTCTCTGTCCCACTTTATTGCCCATGTGTGCTGAAGAGGAATGGGTGTATTAAAATATACAGATTCACTGTCATCTACATGTAATATGCACCGTAAAAATCACATGTGCCATGAATTATTACGGCTTTATTTCAGTAAACGAGCAATAAAATGTAACCAAATAGGTTTTGTCACGAGCTGTTTATAGCAGGATTAGTCATAGAAAACAGCCCACTCCCCCCCTCCCCTCCCACCCCCACCCCTGCAACAAACAGTCTATAAAACAGTGTCTCGATGGCTAAAGAGAAAGCTACAAGTCTGCCTTTTGCTTAATTCAGAAGAGGGGGAAAGCCACTCAGTTTGTGCTTATACACCCAAACAAGATCAAACTATAGTGGGGATTTAAATTCCAACCCTTATCCCCCTGAAATAAGATTGGGTATTGTTACACTCTTCCATTTCAGTCTTTCCAGTCGATCCTCTGTGTAACTGTATATCGCTGAGGCACTACAAAATAAGAACAATTTCTGGTAATGGGAAATAAAAGCAATGTGTCCCAGTACGGCATTATTGTTCTGATGCACTGAAACACTCTGTGATTTCTGAAATGAAACAAAATGCTGTGTTTCTGTTTCTTGTAAGCATTATATACAAAGTCAGCTTTGTTTGGCTAGAGGTACTTACATTCAGTCTTGAATATTTACTAAACCTCTCCAGCTCGCAGATGTAATCCAGATACTAAGACTGCAGCAGTGAGATGAACCTGGTTTAAACTTCTCATCAGGCGGAGAGTTTGAAATTTAAAGCAAAGCACCAGTGTGGTAATATACAGTAGAGTCTTGAAATCTTTCCACCACACACCCAAAAACCTCATCTCGTGTCCCCCCCGCTGAGTCGAATGCCCTGTCCTATATCGTCCTCCTCAACATTAATAGCCTACACTTTTATCTAGAAGTGCAGTCCTCATTCCTCCTTTGCTGCCACTTGTCTCTTTTGATAACTATTGAATTACAAGATTTTGCAAGAGCATTTTATCCCTGACCAGTGTGTTCTCTAATTTTGATCTAAGAATTTAAGTTTATTTTTCATAAAAGTCTCGATATAATGCTTAAAGCACCTATGATGTGAATGTAAAAACCAACCTATAGTGCAACAATGAAACAACCTCAGATTATACTTTCCTATTTCAGAAACAGAATGTCTTTAAAGGCACAATGTGTGATCCAAATGTTAACCAAATGTGGCCCTGCTAATACAATGACTGACAATAAGACAATGACAAAATGCTAGTTTTAATGTTTTCTGATGCTTTTAAAGGTTTATTGTGCAAAGGTACAAAAAAAGGCTTTTCGTTTATATTCATATTATTCAATTAGATATTTGAATATGCATTATTAATGTGATCATAAAAATGACCAAGTGGCCAATTAAGGCCTTTCATTTGCACAAAGTTTCACTGTGCTTCTTGTTTCGCCATTAGTATACACACCAGTGACCACAAAAGTAGATTGCAGATAGAGCGAAAGAACAAGCTTGTGGGCATTGACTGGATTCCCATCTCCAGTTGCCATTAAACCTCCACAAAGTCATTAGAAGTTTATAGAAGCTATCAATCTAGTTATTATGTCATTTGAGGTCTCACTGGTAATCGACTTGTGAAACGTTGCCTCCCTGATTCAACATTACATCCTTTCCCATCTAACTCCTCCTCTGCATCCAGCTGAACCAACCTTTCAGCGACTGAAATCTAATTGGTTTGGAGAAACACAAGAACATACTTTGGTGAAAATGAGGTGAAAAGTTGGGGCTCTCTCTGCTGCTTGTTGTTCAATGTGTGGACGAATTTCTGCAGCTCCACTCAAACGGTGGCTTCGAATCATCATGGGTGTGTGAGTGTTTACATACACATGCATGCAGCATGGACAGAAGAACTGCACCACCAGAAAAAGAAAAAGACAATCTGAAGTTATTTCAGGAATCCTTTTAACACTTGATATAAATGACCTGATGGCCTCATGAAGCACTGCTACATATTACTGCAACCACATCTAAACGTGCCTGTATTTCACCCCCTCTTCCTTTCTCTCTCTCTCGCTCTCACACACACATTCACATCCAAGCGCACTCCATTTACTTTTCATTGTCCTACACACATGCAGAGGCACACTATTGCTCACTGTCAGCAAAGAGGTGTGCATTACTATTTCATAGCCCTCCACTGGCAGAAAGTGGATCTATTTCCCAGCATTCCCCGATGCCCGGTGCGTAGACTCGGTGTGGGCCAGAGGCCAGACAGGCTGCTGATGGTCTTTCTGCTGCACGTTCATTCCTCCAGTGATCGGCTGTTAGCTGCAATTAAGAAATAGTTCTCAAGTTCAGAAGAAGCTAAATTTCTACAATTACTCTCAAACTAACTCTTACTCACCAACATTTAAAAAAAAAACTAAATGGCGAGAATGCATTACACACTCCCCATGGCCTGTACAACCGTCTCATCCGCATATACTGAGTAAGTACAACTGCTTGACATTTCAATTATTCCTCACAAAATGAATGTATAACGTGGAGAGCCATTTGGCAAGGCTGGTCATAATAAATCAGATGCTCACAAAATGAAGTGTGCATCTGAATCAAGCAAGAGGAACATTTTTTTTTCCCACACCACAACGGAGCACTCCAGTCCGCACTGTGGTCCGTGGTCATCTCGTCATCCACTGTATCCACCTTTCATTACTTTCTTTATTTGGGGAATATTTTGAAAAAGTCCCTTTTCTTTTTTAACATTTCATTTCCCTTTCAATGCTGTTTCATATTCAAATATTAGTACAGTTATATACTGTTGCTGAAGTTCCTGAAATATTTGATGTTTGTTGCACAAGGAGCTGGCTAGAAATGTTCTCGCATTCCACAGAAAAAGATTCCCATAGCCTGCATGTTTTTAACATTTTCTGGTCAAGGTTTTGTGCAGATGAAGGTCATGTGACCAAAAGCCTGGGCGTTCCATAAAAGCAGAATACAGTGGGGACATTTTTTTCTTCCCATTTTGTCAAGGGTTTATGAGATGACATGAACGCAAGCAAGTTTCTTTTGTTAGCATGCAAGAGCTACTGAATCATATGTTTAATTGTGCTGCAATTGCTCTTCAGAGAGGAATTCCTCACAGGGCGATTCAACTCAGCTGAAAAT
Organism: Nannoperca australis; assembly: GCA_036023655.1. Classification (NCBI taxonomy): domain Eukaryota; kingdom Metazoa; phylum Chordata; class Actinopteri; order Centrarchiformes; family Percichthyidae; genus Nannoperca; species Nannoperca australis. The sequence goes on along the minus strand of JAVQJD010029940.1, from coordinate 27,397 downwards.
TCATATATTTCTTTTAAAGGCCTAGGTGTTTCCCAGAGAAACAATACTCTAATCTGTGATTCTGAGCTGCTCTTTTCATGAACCCAAAACAGCCCTTTAATACAACATTGTTTCATTGTTTCATCAGCTTTAAATAGGAAAATACATTTATTTCCACATATTCCTTCTGCTTCCAGTTACAGGCAGCTTTTTTATTTGTTTCCTATTCATTTTCTAAGGATGTGTACTACAAGAGACATTTTTTCCTCAAAGAGACAGCGTTGAATGCTGTTTGGCACAGCTGCCCTGAGAGAAAATAATTTAAAGTTAAAATTAAATTGCAGATATATATTGTGTTGTAGCAAGAAAGTAAAGGGAGAAAAGAAAATCAGTCCTCATATAAAGATGGCATTTAGACTAGAAGCTAGGCAAAAGACGTGCGTGTACCATATAAAGTAGGTGTATGAAGAAAAGAGTCACAGCAAGAGCCGTCACATGTTTCAAGGTCAATTGTCAAAATGTTTTCTTTCATTTTTCACATTAATACGTTGTCTGGCTGTTGAAATAGCCCGTATTTATTTAATTGTAAATTTAATTTAATTATTACATTGTAAAGAAACCCACAGTTTAGGTTTTTTGACTGCATTCAACCTGCACTTTGTCTCAGATATTACTCAAATATATCAAAATAAGACATGGTTGTGTGTACATAAAACAGACATCAACATCAAGACTGTCTGACTCTCTGAATAAATTAGCATGAAGTAGCTACTAGACCCTCAACGGCTTGACATTTTCAGCTCGCCATATTCAACCCGTTTTTAAAAAAACAAGCAAAAAAGCTAGTTCAATTGTGCTTTTTTTATTCAGCTGAAAACACACTTCTAAAATTAGGTCGGCCCTGGCTTTTAAAGACTGATTAATGCTTTTCTGTTGTACCTGGACTACTGCAGTGCTTCTGTACTTGCCTTCGCCAAGCTTCTGCAGCTCAGCTCCAGTTATAATGCGGTTTTATTTATGATCCAGTGAGCTATCTAGTGATGCCCAGTCCAATGTTGGTACAAAAATGACATGTTCACACTGTCACTCAGCTATTTAATGTACCCTACAGGCTATATAAGCTTAGATTTGACACATACTTGGAATATCTATTAATGCAACTTTTCATACTTGAACCTTTGCACATTTTAGTCACTTCATTCAGATGGTCTGAAGCAGCTTAACGTTTACTCATTCCACATTGTTCTGTCTTTTGACTCAGTTTTAAATCATTTCTCAAAGCAATATTTCTTCACATCAAACAGAAGTATGTTTTTGTTTCTGGTCCCGCTTGCTCTAAAATACAGAAAGCTGGACATGAGCACAGAATAAACAATGACTTAATTTAGGTTTTGGCAGAGAAGAAAAGATAGAAAAAACAACAAAGAGGAAAACAACTCTTTAGAGTGTCAATCTATTTTAAAGCCAAAAAAGGAATAGAAACCAGTTTATAACCACACGTATTGCCATGTGAGGCTATAATGCTGATTACACACCAGGAAACAAAACAGTGGGTTTAGACCAAGTGTCTGTTCATGGTTATGTTTCTCCATAAAACCATAAGCTATGTGAGGGTTGACATGATAAAGATTTATTTTCAGAATACAGGTAATGTGACATTTCAGGGGGGAGAAGATAGAAAACGTGTGTTTTTTTTAGAATATTAGTGTTCAGGATGTCTCCTGGTATGCCGTACCTTTTTTTCTTGTCACATCCTTCTGTTTCCGTTTCTCAGAGTGGAGGCCCCACCACTGGGGAGAAATGAGGGAACAACTCCAAGGAATCAGTGGACTTTTAGTTATTGTTAGTGGCACTGCTGCTTCCCCAATACGGCTTTTCTTTTCCCACAGCGTGCTACACACAGAGGGCAGCAGCCATTTCTCTCTGGTGGCCCTTCGGTTAATAAGCTCGACTCGCCTGAGGTGTGAGGCCTGAGGTTGGAGCTGCCTGCGCTGTAGGTCAGCCAGTAGGTGGGATTGTAGCAGGCCTCCACCAAGACTCTCCACAGTCCCTCATTATGGCTTCATCAAAGTTATTGCAGTCTATTTGATTCAGATTACATACTTTCTTTTTTTTGAATGCATGGATCTCATATTATTTTTGAGTATCAGAGCATGTCAGAACCATCATTCATAGTATTCAGAGCATCACTCCTGAGAGCATTCAGACTGCGTTGGCAGGGGAAGAAGAGCAGCAGCAACTTTCTGAAGTTTGCAGTACATCCAAACAGCCGTCTGTGTGTTTTTTAGTTCCTTAGTTGTGTCATGGTAACAAGCAGAGCGGCCCAGATGTCCTGTTTTTCCAGCACCCTCCTCCAGCTCTTCTCTGGGAATCTGAAGGCGCTTCCAGGTCAGCTAAGGCTGAGGCTGTAATGAGTCCAGCCAGCACTTCCTGGTGGGCTACTTCACCAATAGAAACTGTCTGAGAGGCATCTTTTCAAAATGTCTTAACCCCCTCAACTAATCTTCACTCCTCTCAGCAGTGTCCTGACTGTGAGGACCTCCCTGAACTTTAACCTGGTGCTTCACCCTGTTAATTAGTGAGAGGAAAATACAATCGTTACCACCGCCTTTGATACAATGCTCATCCTCACTAAGGACACATGGTTTCTTTTGCATTTTGCACACACGAGACACTGGGGAAACCTGAACTCCTCCATTTGAGGAGCTATTACTTTCCATCTAAAAAAAGGCCTGTGATTCAGGAATGAAACATGGTCTCAGATGTGGGCTCGTACTCACCACAAGCTAGTCATTCTCAGCTACAAACCAATGCAATGAGGACAAAAGAGTGAGACATCTGCTGACACCAAAGAGGCACCTTAATGTGACTGAACTGCACACTGTCTAGACCCCAGCTGCACCTTGATTACAATTTGACTCAGGTGTTTGACATCTATAATCAAGAACAAGCGATTGAATGCCAAGAATACAAAAACAGCTCTGACTCTGAGTGTTTGATTACAGTCCAACTGAGGCTAAATACTGTTAAACTAACATCCAGAAATAGAGAGAAAAGAAACAGTCTGTATTTTTGGAAAGTGCAAATGAACTTGTAGAAATTATTAGCAATCAAAAGACTATATAATATTCCACTTATGTCAATATGGTATAGAAACCAACTTCAGTAAACATCATATCTACCCTTATTTCTGTCAGAGTTGCTGTGTATATTTCAAGTCAGGGTTCATTGTTATGCTATATTACATAAACAAAACAATGGCTGTCCTTAAGGTGTTGAGATGGCTGGCAGTAATTCAATGTACATGATATTACAGTAAGTGGAACACGGTGGAACATAACCAGTGTGATCCAGCATGCTACTTCTATTACTCAACCCAACTAGCACCTGCAATGAAATAGCCAGAGCCGACTGATCAAGAGCGTAGTCTGACTTTGCATAATTTCAAATGCATCCCTTAAAACAGTGACTTGAACATTGATGCCAGATTGACGGAGGTCAGCACCTTGTTGTGAATGTCAGATGCTTACATACAGTACCCTTAGCCGTGCTGGCGCTTATGGGAATAAGACCTTTTACCAACAATGTGAGCACTCCCAAAGCAACAGGATACTTTTGAGCTTTGTTCCTCATCTATAAATACTGGGTGCAGGAACACTATGGGAAGGACTGGAAGGTCTCAGTGTTGTCACTCCGGGGACATGATATATGAGCATGTAGCCTACTCCTCAAGCTCGGACCAGCTAAGTCAAAGTGACAATTTTCAGCTACAAATAGGTAAAATGATAAATAGTGGCATTTTAGATGTTATTCCTGATCTTATAAGCCTCTCTCACCAGCCGACATTATTTGAGCAATTTATTGTGTTTGTTTTCTGTCAAGGAAATGCGCAGTTAACGCATGAGTGAGGCAAAGCATAATGGATGAGCACATAAAAGGTTCCAAACCCTCCAGTGCTGACAAATCACTGTGGAGAACAACCACCCAGCCACCATATAGACTGGACTTGCCAGGAGAGGGAGTGAGACAGAGAGAGGGAGTGAGACAGAGCGCGCGCGAGAGAGAAAGAGAGGGAGAGAGAGAGAGAGAGAAATAGAGAGCGTTGTGGTGAAGCCAATGTTTGTCGTCGAACTCCAGCAAATATGAGGATGGGAAGATAATGGCCCGCACTGAACAGGATGACTGAGCCTCCGCAATTATCAAGCTGTGTCCTTTTATGATGTATTCTGACAGAACAAACCTGAAGAGAGTCTGGACAGCAAGGAACAAAGGATCGCATGGGTTTTTTGGACATGTCCAACCATTCCTCTCACCATCCTGTTTTATTGAGAAGGGGTGGTTTTTGAGTCAAATTTAACATCTTACTGAATTTATTGGATCACACATCTCCATGGAGGAATTACTGGAGACTTCTGCGGCGTATTTGCGCACTGAGAGGCCGTAGCTCTACGTGAACCGTGATAGATTGAGTACTTTTATGGAAATTGCTTGGAAATTTCAGCTCAGCTGAAAGACATACGGGCAGCAATAATACCACATCACACACTGAAGCCTGCGCCGGCGATCTGTGTGTCTCTGCAATAAGTGGCTGATAAAAAGCAATAAATTATCTTAAATAAATACAGTCATCCGGTTGTGCGCCATGGGCGACGAGGCGTCAAACTTCAGGGGAAGCAGCAGGACCGGTGTCTCATCCCCAAAACCCAGGACTGGCGAGGATTACGGCAGAGCGGAGATTGTTGGCTGAATTAAAACTGATCACCACTGAAAACAATGAGATGAAAGATTTCTGGATGACTTGTCAGATTACCACTGTGACAGTTTTTGATGTTATTCAGAAAACAAGATTCAGATCTGGGCAGTGCTGGACTTGGTCACTTTGATTTGTTCGCTCAGAGATCAAGTGGCAGAGAGGGGCATGACACATTTTGTCTTGTGCTTGAAATAAACGAATACAGCCATATTATTTAACCAATAAGTTCAAAGGGGATCTTTAAATTGATTTTTTTTTCACTATGATGGAACCACCACCATGCGCGAAGAAGAGCCTGTCCCTGTCGCTCCCGGTTCCCCGGGAAGGACAGGCGACTCTGAAGCCTCCGCAACATCTTTGGAGGCAACCCCGGACCCCGATCAAAATCAAACACCGGGGTTACTCTGACACCGACCGGCATCATCACCGGCACATGGAGCGCTCCGACGCCGTGGATACGAGCGACAGACCAGGACTGAAAAAGTCTCGGATGTCCTGGCCATCCTCCTTCCACGGGACCACAAACACGTCCATCGGAAATTGTGTCGGGAATAAACGGTAGGCGAGAGAAGGATGTGCATTCCAAACACCCCAATAATAGCCCATGACAGCCCACAAGGCATATGCGTAAACGGGAGGGGAGGAGGGGGTGCATTTTAATGAGTGCGTAATAAGGCAGTGTGCCTGAAGGGTTAACTGATAAGAAGCGCTTTCTATTGGGAGGCGGGACGCGTGGGTTTTCGGTGCTGATGCGTTATGCGTCTTCGGATAGACTGTATCAGATGGGTATGAAGCGCAAACCAGCCCGCCCACTCGAAACGCAGGAGCAGCAACTGTAAATACCAGTAACATTTTAAAGAGCGTCCACATGTGACACGGTGTTGATAAGGGACACGAGGAACTGTGGTTTTAATGGCACCAAAGGTCTAGTCGGTGCGTTGGAGCGTGCAGCACTTAGACATTGCCATCGTGCACAGTCCAATCCAGGCCTTTAACAGATTGCCGGCACAGAGAGGTTTGGGGCCCAGTGTGTGGAGGAGCAAAAGTTAAAGCCCCCTGTTTATGAGCGAAGTGTCATTTGGCAAGGCAGTGAGTCTCTAACTCAAAGGGTATGATCCTGACCTCTGACCCTATGGCATAAATAAGATGTGACAAAGTCTTATGAAGTCTTACCTGGGCTTGTGTGACAGGGCTGTCACACAGATGGTTTCAGGCAGCATCTAATTGGCCCACTACAGCTGCTCTCTTATCAGACATGACAGTAGAAATGTCACTGCATTAGGAAGGGGACACTGACTGACAGTAGAGGCAAACACAGCAGAATTACATGATACGCCACCAGCTAACAACTCTTTCAGCCCTTAAATCAAATTACGCGATGCATGTTAATCAAGCAGATTTGATTAAAAGCATTTCATTAAGTGAGTCATGGAACGATACAATTTTGATACGATTACTTTGTCCTTACACAACAGTTGCTCCATTTATCTTCTTAAGAAGACACTGTGAATGCAGCACCTGCTTGTTTTTATTATTAAACAGCTGCTTTTCCATTTAGCAATAAATGTACAGCCTGTTTGGAATAGAAAGCTGTTTACGCGACTCATTTAAGTTATTTTTCACACGATGGTAAAGAGTGCATCCCCGTTTCTGTCAGAGAGAGAAAGCCAAGCCTATAAATGCTGGTTTTCCAGGTTGCTCCCTCTTCCACTCTGTCCTTTGGGTGACCTGAGATCCCCAGATGTTCAAGTGAAGTGTTCAGTTTACATGTTGGACTTTTGTCGGACTCCCTTATTATCTCTCTCACCCTCTCCCAGTCACCGATGACAGCCAAATGTGCTCCTTCCACAAGAGCAACACATTAACAAGGGTGTTTATTAGACTAATAGCACATCCCTGAGAATGCGATGAGTCTCCAGGGGACTCTTGGGGTCCTGCATTTTTTCTTTTACTCCGGTTATTATTTGTTTTCTTTCTTTCATTTTTTATGCCACAGACGGCCTTCCCGGCAGGCCCCTGGGAGAAGGGCCAACTCCAGCTGACTGGAGGAAGGGCTGATTTGTATTTTAGTCCTCAGGACACGCTCAGAGGCAGTCCAATCTTTAGTGCATTGGGACTGACTCTGCCTGCCCTTCTCCTTCTGTGGGCGGCAAAACCATGAGAGGGCAGAGAGAGAGAAAGAGAGAGAGAGATAATTTGATTCCGACAAGCTCAGTTCTGAGAGCACACCAAGCTGGCTCCAACTGTGTGTGTGTGTGTGTGTGCGTTCATGTATGTGCCTTAGCAAATCCATGAGGTGATGTGTATCTGTGGGTGTTTGTACTACACACTAGTCAGGAAGGAGGGTGCACGGAGGAATGGAGGCTGGTAGATAAATGTTGTGTGTCATGAGTAGTGGTGAAATGCGGCATGAACAGTGTGTGTGTGTGTGTGTGTGTGACTATGTGTGCGGAGGTATTTATGAGTGGGCTGTCCACAGGTTAGTGTCTGACCTGTAGCCCGTATGGATTGCAATGGGCCTTGTTTTATCTGTTTTCATATCAGTGGGAGGCCATAGGGATTTCCGTTGTGTTGATATTATTTTCATTCTTTTCACATATTAAAGCAACTGTATATTCTTTTGTCTCACTTATGTCCGAATAAAGGATGCTTCGAGCTGGATGCCTCATCTCCTCGCTTATCGGGCCTTCCGAACATCTGTGTGGATCCAGCAGGTTTTAGCTCATGGCTAATTTGTCCAGATCCTGCTTGTATTGACAATGTTCCCGGTTCCAAGTTTGGGCAAAAATGGCTGAAAACTTAGTGTCTCAAGGAAGCACTGAAGAGTCAGTCAAGACCTCTTCTGATGGGTTGAAAGATCAATCAGCCTGAGAGCTGCTGGTGAAATTGTTTTGGACAAGGTTTAGAGACAAACAGATTGTGGCGTGTTACTGTAATTGATATCCCTGCTTTTGAAAATGAAGCACTCCCAACCGTCGCCAGTCTTGGGATGGATAGCATACGAGAGGGATTCTGGGTGTTGTTTTGCATAATAAGAATCATTGTCTGCGACGGTTTTCATCAGCCTATTTGTGTGTCTATGTTGGATCCCACAAAATGGCAGTCTTAGTGGCAATCAGCTCCCCCCCCAAGAGTGTCAGTCTGCCTCCTCTTCCCACCCCCGGTGTCTTTTGTCAGTCCTTTTGTCAGAGGATGCTAATATGTACGTGTCAGTCATCAGGTCCCATGCCCAATACGCTCTGGGAAGTTCTAACCCGAAAATGAATGACTGACACTGAACGAGTAACAGCTCTTCCCGCAATTCTGTTGCTATGGTTACTTGTTTTGTACATTTGTAGAATAGATTTCATTTACCCAAAAAAGGCAAAGCCTACAGGCACTTGATGGGCTTGACTGTATAATTTGTCAGTATGTGGCAGATCCCACTGGATGTGCATCATGACTTGTATGTTTAGAAGGTGAAAGAGTGAATATTAATATACCTCTGCTGAAGAACTGCAGTCTGCCAACAGTTTAATCACAGCACAGAGCTGGTTTCCTGTTCAGTCATCTACAACAATATCAAACCAAAGGCTTCCTTCATCCCTCCTCCTTCGCCTACCACTTCATGCATTCTTTACACCTTTTTTTCCCCAAGCTGGGATCCAGGGCTGATTTGTAAGCTGGAGCTGCTCTTTTGCCTGGCTGTCTGGCCGGCTGCCATAATAATTTAGTTCATAATGAGGTACAGCTCCAGTTAATTACCACAACAGCTGTATTTTGTTGTTGATAATACATTTCTGCACTCTAGAAACAACAAAAAAAGTCTCATGCAAAGAGTATTCAGGAATTATCCCAACAAATGTGTTTTAATAGCGTTAAGTAATAGACCTCTTATCTCATTTGTGTAGTGCAACCATCTGTTTAAGCTACAGATTGCGCTCTTCTGTGAATACATTGTGCTCTCTCACTACTCTCAGCACTAATTAGTATCTGGAGGCAGTTCATGTACTGGAACGCCGCTCACGGCTCGTGTGCTCAATCAGATCCCAGAGACCTCAGGTAAAATCCCTCCGAGATCTTTTTTATGACATCACACAGGTTTTCTTTCTCTAATGTTTACAGCTCTCGTCCAAGGTCCCTCTTTGTATTTGCTCTATGTTCGTCACTTCGTCTCATTGTGGGACTCAATAGGCTCTCGCAGGCTCCTCAGATACTCAGGCCACTGGTAACCACATTAACACAGCTCAGTTTGCTTCGTGAATTGCCTGAAAACCTTGGCATCTTTGCATTTTAATTAATTTCACACTGAATCCTCTTAAAGTGGTGATACACTAGTCATTTGTTTTTTTTGTTTTTTTGTTGTTTTTGACAAGTGTTGGATGGGCAAGGATCCCAGCGAGAGAAAACAAAGTGAGGCACGGCATCAAAAATCCAAGTTGCACAACAAGTCCACCTGTTACTCACAAATATCTCCCAGTTTGGTGCAACTAGTGCTTAGATTCTGTATAACAACACCGAGTCCATCTCATATTATGTTCATCTCCATTAAATCACCATCGTGGAACTTTCTGCCACAGTTTTTTAATGCAACAGAGTTTCTGCTGCCTCTCTCAACACGTCCAGTGTGAATGTATTAATCCTCATGTCTTCTCATCTAATAATATTGTTTGAATCCCTCCTTTGTCCATAAAATGACGTCTTTGATTGCTAATTTTCTCTCTTTTTGATCCTCTATCCTCTCTGTGCTTCATTTCACCCCAGAATAAATGAGGAGTATTGATTCCATCTCTATCTCTGTTCGCCGCTTTGTCTCTCTATTGTGCGGCCCGTCTTGATGGGTTCCTGTAGTTCCTGAGATTTTCACTGATAGTCTTGTTCTTGCTTGCAGCAGCATTAAGCACACAGTTTCTCTATCATAAATCTATCATTTCGTCCCACTCTTCCTCTCTTGTCCACTGAGATCATCGGCTGCTTGCAGAGTCTCTCCCCCCTCGAAGCCATATCTGAATCTCAAACCATCATATCCCCAGTGGTGGAATGAGCTGCCCACCACTGACAGTGTGCAGTGCATCATCTCTTCCTATATTCTTCCCCTTAAAGGTATTTGATACTGATGTAATTTTTCATTCTTCATGCTCCAGCTGTTACTTGAAAAATCACAGACTTCAAGGGCAGAGCAGACACAAACAGCTTCATCATATGGCTGGCAATCAGCCGCCATTAAAGAGGGAGTTCAAACAGGCCTGTGCATCAAATAGCAGCCGATTTGAAGGAAAAAACAGTTAACAATTATGCTGGGAGATTAAAATACCCACTAAAAATCATCCTGTGTGAATTCAGAATACATTTTTCCTTGGATCTATTTTTCTTCTGCCAAAAAATAAAGCTTCTTAGTAGTAGTAGTAGTAGTAATTTATTCTTCAAGCCCATTGGCACTAAGAGGAACTAAAAGGAAAAACCTTTAAAGTGTAATCAAGTCACCCAATTCAAACCAAGAAAAAGGTCTTCATTGCTGAGACTAGGGAGAATTTAAATGTCAAAATGTGTGTTGTATTAAATTTCAAAATATGTTCACCTCTCAGCAAACAGCTCTGCTTGAGTGAAAACTCTAATTTGATACCCGCTCTATGTGAGATTTCCTTACAACGCTGGCGCCGGAACAAAGATATTGTGTTGATGTTCCTAGTAGGTGAGGCAGACCTCCATCATTCAGAAGTAGCCGGCAGTCTCTGATGCTGTGGCAGAGAGTGACGCCACTGAGAGGTCGACCCTGCTGAAATGTGCTTTAGGCTGCTGTCTTAGCACAAATCTGTATGAATGACTGAGACTGTCAAACCCTCTGTCAGCTGTGTGTCCGCACAGCGAGCACACACACACACACACACACACACACACACACACAAAGTGGAGCAGAAAGAACAAATAACGTAAACCCGCCAAGCAGAGCGCCGTGTCAGACTAATGCGAGGTACGTCAGGACACTGCAAAGTGAGCCTAGTTCAAATCAAGAACTCACAACGAATCAGCGCTGAAAAGGATGAAGGAGTGCACCTGGAGACCACACTTGCCACAGACGGACACAGAGGAAGACAGCATGCTTGTCCAACTGCCTGCTGCAGCCTGCTGATGCCAATGTCTCATCTTAGGTATCACTTCTAGACCTCCTGCCCCTGGACAGTGTTCTTGCCCAAAATGACTGGCACAGTGTCAGCCTCACTGGATCATTATGAAAAGTGTCAGTCCTGTTTATAGAAGAGGGACAGATTTGTGAAACGTTCACCCCAACAAAGCTGTTTGAATTGAAATGATGCCATTAATAGTGGCTTACCATGTCACAGACTTACTTACTATTACTAATTACTAAGTCCCAGCATATGCGACCAACGCTTTGTTCAGACCTTAATTCCCATTCTCTTCACAGTTGAAATAATACTTGTATAGGCTGCCTATACATCATTTTATGATACGTGTTGCAAGAGTGCACCCGAAACAGAAACATAGCAGGAAATGTTTTTTTGTTTTACCCATTCCTGGACTGACTCAGCTCCACTGTTGTTGTGTGAGCTTGATTGGTAAACTGCTGCAAATACTGTTCAGTCGCTATCAAAACAATAACAGCGCAAGGGCTTGCTAAATGTGCCACTAAATATTTCATAGGGTGCTAATTTAGAAAGCAGAAAGCCAAATCAGCCGGCAAATATTCATTGTCATTTGAGCTGCTGTGGGATGAAAACCTTGTATCTCATAGGCTGTGGCGGAGGACATTTCTCCAATCCTTTAGCTAAGTAAAAGTAGCAATACCACAATGTAAACATGTAAAGTAACTTGAGAGGTGACGTGAGAGGTAACAGCAAGACCACACCCAAAAAGGGAATGGTTTTGCAGATCCACTGACCTTTTCTCTGATTTTCCTCAAGTTTTGCATTTTCCCAGTGTTCTTGTCACTCCTGGTAGCATGAGCAGCCCATTCAGGTTGCACAGGTTGTTCAGCTCCTCAAGGATGGCACATCCATACGTGCCGTCAGCAGAAGGTTTGCTGTATCTCCCAGCACAGTCTCCATAGTGTGGAGGAGATGCCAGGAGACGGGCCATTACACGAGGAGAGCTGACAGGGCCACGACACAGGTCCGTAGAAAGGCAACAGACCAGCAGCAGGACCGGTATCTGCTCCTTTATGCCAGAAGACACAGGAGGAGCACTGCCAGAGCCCTACAAAATGACCTCCAGCTACTCATGTGCATGTTTCTGACCAAACTGGCTAGCACGCACAAATCTCCATGTGCTAGCCAATGGTACCCTGACTGCTGTTAGGTACTGGGATGAAATCCTCAGACCCATTGTCAGACCTTACGCTGGTGCAGTGGGCTCTGAGTTCCTCCTGGTGCAGGACAATGCCTGGCTTCATGTGGCCAGAGTGTGTATGCAGTTCCCGGATGACGAAGGCATTGATTACATTGACTGGCCTTCACACTCCCCAGACCTGAATCCAACTGAGAACATCTGGGATGATATATATCCGAGGCCAAGGCTTCTCCTACTCCTTGTTATTAAAACGTGTCTCCCATAACTGAAATTCTTCCAAAATATGTGACAAAATAAGTATTACTACCAGTGCATGATACCTATGTGCACACTACAGTGTATTTCTACTGTATTGGCTACTGATATGTTAATGCCAGATGAGGCTTGTGCCGAGGAATGCATTATGCGTGTTGCTTCCTGTCTAAGTCAGGGCAAAATCATTTTTTATTGCCACCGAAACAGAATGATTACGGAAACCCATGAAAACAGATGCAATGGGTTTGTGTGAGGAATATATATATATATATATATATATATATAAATAACACTGGCAATCTGTGCGGCTCCAACAAGGTTTGTGGGAACACTTGAGAACTTTACATAATGCATGAAGCAGCTTGTGATTTATAGCCGACTGGAGGTGTAGTATACAGGCGGATGCACACCTCTGTTTCCAGCTCCTGACCTCTTCTAGATCAATGTGCGAGCATAAACTGTCTTGTCAGAGCAATGAGCCTATTTCTCGTAGGTCATGTTCATGTTCACACATTAACACTCAACGTTCAGGCTGTTTGAGAGCAGAGAGGGGGAAAAAATAGCATGGCCCGAGGGTTCAGGATACTTTTTTCATTTGATGCTCTAATTTTCAGTTTGAGATCTGGATGTTTTTGAAGATTTCTTTTTTTCTCTGGCCAGGTCCACAGCGGGATGTTTTAAGTAACCTCCATTATACCCTCTGCCTAGACGGGATTCCTAATAATGCTGACGCAGACTGGGAGGTGTTATTTTACCCCCAACAAAGGCAAAGTATTCACACCAGTGAGGCCAATGAGTTCTCTTTCTCTCTTTCTAACTAACTCCCTCTCTCATTTTTGTGGTTTGTGTATCAGGGGGCTTATTGTGTGGATTGGGGTTTTTGTTGTGAACGGTTTCCTTAAAGAAGATCAAAATTGAGTCTCCTCTCACTTCATGCATCTTTTCTCCTGAGCTTCTCATTTTTGTTGATGGCATTTTTTAAGAACTTGAAAGGGTTTGCTGTTGCAATCCACAGCACTGACAGTACTCACAGTGCCCAGCAAAAAGTTTCAAAGCGTCCCTGAGCATGTATGTTTGCAGCAGCACACTCTAAACATACATATCTACATCAGCTGCACCCATCGAAGAATTTTTTATCCTCATTCTCACTTTGAGTACCAGAAAATATGGGTGAAACATCTTTGTTTAATCGCAGCAGCAGAAGAAAAAGAAGCCGTCGCTCCCCTAAACATAGACACCGCCTGCTTTAGTAGAAGACCAACACTGAGCCCATTCCTTTGCATCAAACAGGTGGGACGAGGGAAGCTGACACCAGGGAGAAGGTGTGAAGATAAGGAGAGTGGAGAGGAACAGAAGGTAAATGTGGCAAACGAAGAAGCGCGCATGTGTCTGGAGAATCGAGGATGAAGGCGGTTGTCTTCACAGATCACTGGCAATTGTGCATTTTGTCACATCAAATTTGATGCAAGGCCTGACTGCGATTGGTCGCATCCCTTGCCACTCTCGGTCGCAGTTGCACAAGCCAGTGATGTTGTGTGCATGAAGGCCAGCCCTCCTCTCTCTCAGGGTGCTATAAATAGGGGAAGAGAAGCCTCGGGCTCTCAGTGTAATGAGATTAAACCAAACCAGCCTCAGCTCCCAGTGTTTTATTGAGCTTTATTTCAGTTTCAATTCTGTATTTCAATATGTATAAGGAAGATATTGAGTGTGGCTGCTTCTACATGCTAGACCGAGTCCATGTAGGAACATTATGTGAACATAATGTGAAAGACTTGTGTGAGTATGTGTGTAATGTCCTTGTACCCCGCAGCGCATGGCACATCTCCTAAAGATGTGTTCATCGTGATGGTAAAGCGTTTATCACCATAATGTTGTGCCGCCACGAAGCTCCAACTGCTGGCTTGAAATTGTCATGAGTTTCCCACTTTGCTTCCTGGCTTTTCCAGGAGTTTCCATATTATGCATGTGAGGCCCGTCTGTTGCTGCCAGTGGAAAAGTGATAGTTAACCACAGCGCGCAAGGCTCGTGCAATGCTATACTGTCGAATCCGGATCTGTGAGAGGCAGACAGAGAGCTGCACTGGCACAGCTATTGTGGGTGAACGTCTGCGTGCGAGCATGTGCTTATGTGAATGCTTCTGTGAGACGGAAAGTGTCTGGGGACATGCAGAGTGGGAGACATGCATTCTGTTTGGACATACTGCTGATTCTCACAGCACATATTCTCAGACTCTGACGTTTCGGAACGAGCTGCTTGAATCTGACTGCCTTTTCGACCACACTGCTCAGGCCTCATTACCCAATCACAGCTTCTTCCTCCATCATTTTGCCATCAGTTAGGCAGCACTTGGCTCCCCAGGTTCACTCCACTCTCTGCTGAAAAATATATCTGTTATTCATTTTCCGCTTCTCTTTCCATTATTAGGGAAAATAACATTATCATCTGCGCCTCTAAGACTCATCATAGAAACACATTCATCAGTGGTCAATGATAAATGGCAGAGGGGATGAAAAGGCACCGCAGAAGCTTCTACACAGTCATGCATGCAACTAAAAGCAAAATGTACCCATCTTTTCCAGCATCATCCACAGATGCCTTTGACCAGATTTAGATCACAGAGCGTATAGGTGAGTGGGCAGGACATGTGCCTTTCGGTCAGGTCTGGCCACTACAGTGTGACAGAATAAAGTCAGACAGTGAGACAGACGCTGAAAAGTTCAAGCTGGTGGTGTGATGTGATGTGAAAAAAACATGTGGAGACAGAAAGGGCGCATTTGAATTGAAACATTATTTGAGTAAAATTATAGTGCTTATGCTTTAAAAAAAAGGGGGGGGGGGATATGAGGGATGAGAGGGCATTGAATGACATGAGAATAAAAATGACAGACAGATTGACTCACCAGACAAGCATGTCGCATTCGCTGCCCCGCTTCAAGGCAATGGCCCTGAGGCAGTTTCCGCACAAATGAATCGACACACATAATCCTGCCTTTTCCTCACTAATGATATCTAACTGCTATCTAGGATGATCACACTGATTTTCTTATTGTTCTCTTAGTAACAAGATTCTCCTGTTTAACGCCATGAGTTACAGTATATCAGCACTGTAATTGGATGAGAGTTTTACTAATTGTCCTTTATGGTATTTAATTTGTGGTGTACTCTATCTCCAGGGGTGCAATTTACCTTAACATAAAAATACAGATAATATTATTCATCTTTTAGGGTATAATCCTTGATTATATAAACTCATGGTGTGCATCATAGTGACTGTAAGCTATAATTTATATTCTTATAATAACAATGGATAATCTTTATAGCATCTTTATTGCTATGGGTTTCCGGCCTGACGCTTGACTGTTTCGGTTCACTTTCATCGTTCTCACTCTCATCCTCCCAAGAAAAACAAGCGCACCAGCTGTTTCAGGAAATACCCCAAAATAACTATATGGTAATACTTTACAATACGGTACTCAAAATGTGAGTAAGGAATTAGAAAGGAACAAATCAGGAAAGGCCTGATAATCAATGAATTGTTAATGAGTAGTAGACAATGCTAATTACTAGAGAACAGGCTGGGAGATACTACATTAATGAATCATTAGGTAGTGATTAGTTCATAAGAATCTGTGAATTGGAATAATGACCAATTTCTTCATAAGTCGTTCTTGATTAGCTCTGAACTAGTAGGCACTCATTCATTACTAATGAATTAATAATAATTAGATACTCTGTGCACCCTCAAGTAAAGTAGTACATCAAACTGACAGGTTACAAAGTAGTCCTGCATTTCATGATTATCTGACCATTACTTTATGGTAGTTTTGACTGGACTTAAGTATTCAAATATTTTAAAAGTCCTTTCCCCTAACCCTGACCTTGTCTCTAAGGGTGAGTCCATCCACCCTACAGAGGACTCATTTCTGCTGCTTTTATCTGCAATCTCATTCTTCGGGTCAGTACCCAAAGCTTATGCCCATTGGTGAGGGCTTTTCTAAAAGTAAAATTGCTTTGCTTCATATTGCTGGTTTACTTACTTATGACTGCACTGCTTTTGAAATTGGTTGCTTGCTATATAGCGCTGCTTTGGAGTTGACTATGAAGGACAAAACTGCAAAATTAACAAGAGGGAAGTAATACACTGGTGCACTCACTTTTGTTCTGCTACACTATGAATGCATTACAGGACAACTGAGAGTATGAAGCTAAATGGACCATTTCACTGTGTGTTCAAATCAACCTTGTACGCTTTCTCACTCAGCTGCACCCTGCCTAGAATTTGTTTTTGCACCACATTATATCATTAATTATCTATCCTTCCAGGGTAATACGCAGCCAACCATCTTTGTGCTGGGCAATATGTATGACGAATTGGATGCCAAGACTGCTTATTAGTCTGCATTTCACTTCTAGATTGGAATAAATATGACAGAATTACTAGAAAATTACAAAAAGGATATGGAGACTGAGACCATGAAACGTGCAATGATAGATAGATAGATAGATAGATAGATAGATAGATAGATAGATAGATAGATAGATAGACTTACAGGGGCCAAGAGGGGCAGACTGAGTGAAAAGACAGATGGAGGAAAAGATTGAGGGAAAGATAGTGAGGAGGAACACAGCCACAGTGACACAAAGGTAGCTCTGGATGACTCACTCTCCCTCTCTCTCTCTTCATCTCTCTCTAGTCTGGATTAAAATAAAAGAGGCCCAGCAGCCCCAGCCTGCAGAGAGGGAGTTACGCGCTCCATCTCAGAGATATGGTGATGCGCTAAAAATACCACTCCTTGTGTGGGCTTCTTTTGGAGGGAATGGGGGGGCACACCGTTGGGGAGGAAGGTTTTTGGATTTGGTGGTATAGTAGAGACACCAGTGCTATCACTACTTTCAACAGTCCAGTTTGATCACATTTCCGGCTTCTCTCTGCCTGTTTCTTTTCTAAGCATCTCTTCTAATGTGCACTAATTGGGTTTATAAAAGCACTCTTCCACTTTCTAGGAAAGCCGGTCAGTACAATTAAAATCTAGTTCATTGAGAATAATTCAACTGGATTGTGCTTTTATCTTGTTGACCCCCATTTCTTCCTTCCATCACACCCCTCTCTGCTAGCGTCTCCTCTCTGAGAAACTCCACTAAACATCAAAAGCAAATCAATATCATTCTATTGCTCTCGCTGCTGCAGAGCAGTTACTCTTCATGCCGAGGAGTTCGTCTCTCAACTCCTAATTTATCAGGATGCGAGTGGCAGGAAACTAAACAGCGCACCAATTGAACATTTCTCTCCATCTGTCATCTCTCAGGATGGTTCTCTGTGTCAGCTGATCCATCTGTTTAGCTCAGCCCCCGTCTCCATAACAGCAGAGAGGCGGAGAAATACAGCGGAGCTCCCGTAACGCAAACCTACAAGGTGATTTTTGAGAGGAACAATGCTCATTAAACAAACAGCTTCTCTGGATCCCCCCCTGATGTTTGGGAATCGGAAGGCTGGCTATAAAAAGAGCTGGGTGTTGGGAGTCACGATTCTTAAATACTTACCTTTCACACTAAACAGCCTCTGGGGTCGCTGGAGGGATTTCTTACATATAAAAGGGGAAGGTGCTCTGTGGAGCAAGAAGGATGAGGAGTGAAGAGAGGAAGAAGTGCTGGGTGTGTCCAATCATAGTTATAATTAATCATTTTGCATGTGGCCAAAGGTAGACTGGCGGAGACAGAGTGAGAAAGACACTCTGATAGGCAGAGGGACTGACGGATAAATAACACAAAGAGAACGAAACAGAAAGTAATACAAGCTGTGCTGACCTTGCTGCCCCTGTGTCTGCCAGACAACAACAAAAGATTGTGCAGAGATACAGGGCAGTTAGAAAGAGGGTTTTCACTCCTTTGGCTTTACTCCAAGACAGTAACTGTGAGGTTAAAGTGGTGGCTTTCAGTTTTAAGGATCTTTGGGGGGGTGTTGGATACAGATTTGTAGCTCTTCTCATTTTAGGGGAGCCTAAACACAAGGATGGACAAGGCAACACATTTTTATGTACAAATAGTAAAATAATCTTCTGGCCAGGTTAGTCATCTGACCTGAGTCCCACGGAACATGTGTTTGACTTCCTGAAGACCATATTGAAGGCAAAAAGGCAACATAACAAGCAAGGAGTGAATATGGCTGCAGTACAGGCCTGGCAGAGCATTACCATGGAAGACTGCAAGAGTTTTGCATCCAAATGTTAATTATGATGAGGGTTTATTTTTACTTTCTGTTTTCTAAAATGTGGGGACTCAAAATGGCCACATTTTCTACACTGTTCATCAGATGTAAATGTAAACACTGAGATATTAAAACTGGGAGTTGGGATTTTAATTGCATAGTAACTGTTCAAATCAAATGTTATAATACTTTCTCACTCCACTGCATTGTTGCATTTAAACTGTAACATACATCAGCTGCCTGTTGTGCAGTGGGCCAAAGTTGCATCTAAACAGAATAGAAAGACAAGCAACCCGTGAAGCAGTCGCAGCGGTGACAGAATGAGTTGCTCTCCACTTGAGGAGGGACTCCTGTGAGTTTTCGAGAGTTCAGAGATCTGCTGATGGTTATGTGAAGCGACCGACGCCTCTGGTGGGTTTCGAAGGATACAGAGTGTAAAACAATCCACAGATCAGCAGAGCCCAAATTCCTCAGGTGAAGAAAAACACAGGAACTTTGTCTTAGACTAATGTGAACCACCCAATCCGGGCGGAATTTTTTTTGTACAGTGCATTAATAGATTAAGAGGGCTGGCGATAGTTGTCCTTTCACAATGTGGAGGGCCTGTTGCTGTGCGGAATAAAGGCTGATTATCCTGTCTGGTGTAGCCCATAAAATAAATCCCTTTCGTGTGGCATTTGCCAGGTGTGTGACTTCGGCCAATCCCTCCGGGTTCTTCCTGAAAGGCATGTGTTCTGCACTTTCAGAGACTGAGGCTCTCTTGTGTTCAGCCGCCCTGAGTTGGGTTGGTGATCCTGTGGGCAGGATAATCTGCTGTAATCCCCGGCTCTGTGATCGGACAACAGCGCAGCGGAGAGATGGATGTGTGGGAGAGGCTACGCATGGAGCAGGCAGTTGGGGTTGGAGGGGGTAGGGGTGGGGTGGCAGCTGATGGGGCAGGGGTGAGGGAGGTCAGGGCCACTGTACTGTAGAAAACATGAACTCATTTCTACTCTAAAAATATAAATTACCCGACATTTATATGCTGTGTTAAATGAATAACTACAGACATGTTTGTTCTGTTTGGTCATTAGTTGTTTTAATGTAATGAACTGTATGAACCAAAGATAAATGTAAGCTAACAAAGGAAGCAAACAACTGTTCAGTCATTTCAACACAAGCTTTGAGTCTGATTTGATTTCTAGTTGCATCCGTCCTTTCAGAATGAATGGACTTAAGGTTGTAATACTCCATGCACAGTAATGAGTAGTTTTTTCCAGTATTAGTAATGAAATGTGCATCTCGCTGCAGCTCTGGTGACTTATAAACTGAGAGTGTGGGGGTAGGGGCTGAAGTGGATTTGAATTTTCATCGGGGTTAGCATTGTTTTCCTTTTTATCTGAGAAAATATCTGTGACTCATCTGAGATGCATGCATGAAAAGACTCATAACAAGCCTCCATCATGCTGCGACTGTATTCAAACAGGATAAAGCAAGGCTTGAACTCAAATACAATGTATGCTGGGAAGTATGTTGATAGGATAATGATGTTTCTTAGCTAATATAATTTGATTAGTTTAATGAGCAGCAGCCAGGTTGCAAGAAGTCATAAAGCCTGAAGTTCTGAAATGGCTCTGATTGTGAAAACAACACATTTGATCTAATTACATTAAATTAGTGATAATGAAATATTAGTTGATTTCACTAAAGATCAGATTGTACAGTGTGACTGTGTGTGACCAACCTGTCACTGTCACAGCCTTTTCCAACTGTTTATTCCTGCTCCAGTGTCCTGCCTTGTATTTTCTCCTCCTCCACGCATGTCATTGCATTATTCTCATCCAGGCTCTGTGAAGCTCCGGTGGCCAGATGCTCTCTCTTTTTGCCCGTGTGTTGTGGCACCAGCTCTTTCCCTTCAGAGCTTCAGCTTCTTGTGCATCCTACTGTAAGTGTTGACATTAAAATGGAAGCAGGCTGGAGCTTGCCGTCTTTCTTGTGATTGTCTGAGAAGCACAAAAGGCAAGCTGAGGCAAGCGGAGATGGCAAGCTCGCTCTGGACATGTCATTCGAGATGTGTCAGTTACGGGCATGTTGCCCTAAAAGCATGCCCCAGCCTGAGAGTGCTTCATAATAAAACCCCCTAATGTGCTCAATAGATCCACGGATGATTCAACCGCAGCAATAGAGTACAGCTGTGATTACATGGTCAGCCTATAAAAGTAGCACCCTTTCCCAATTTGCAAGTCCCCGCTTCTCTTCCCTTCAACTCCCCTCACTGCCACCCCCACACTGGTAGCAATCAGCCAGGTGCTAAATGCCTGGGTGAGGCAGAACTCATGGGTGGGTGGGGGGTGTAGTGGGGGGGGATTGCACGTGGAAATAAGCATCTGTGCTTGCTTGGCAGAGGAGGAAGCGGGGGCAGGAAATAACTGTCATTCTCTGAGGCTGAGAGTACGGACTGTTTGTGTATGTGTGTGTGCATGTGTGTGTGTGTAGTGGGGAGAGAAAGGTTGATGGACTCAGGCAGGTTAATCATTAACTTAGTGAATTGAAGAGAATGAAAAAAAGGGTGTGGGGGAAGAGACCGACTGGGAGTGTTTTTTTTTAAAGGTGCTTAAATGAATGAGGATTGGCTCATCCCCTCAGAGAGGTCTGATTAACAGTAGCAGAGTCTGATGGAAGGAAAGGAGAGATGACACCAACCAGACTGTTGAGAAAATACGGCAGCAGCTATCCCCAGCCAGGGGCTTCCTCCTGAGGTTTGTTAATGAATAATCGATGGCAAGAGACGGCCAGTGGAGGGAATGTGTATGTAAATCTCCTCTACACTCTCATACAGACTTATAGGTTTAATTAAACTAATCGCTGCATTGACTCAGGGCCCTTTGAAGCCTGCAGTGTTAATGACATGAAATCAAACTCCCCCTTTTGTTGCAGAAATGTGCTGCGGCCGAACTGTCCAATTTTCCTGCTTCATTCTGCACACAAGGACTCTCTGTGAGAAAGATGCATAGTGCTAATTCAATAACCACACCACAGTAATACCTGTGTATAAGATCCCTCTACCAAAATACATTTTAGCTTTCCGTTACACTGTGACTGCACATAAATGAGCTTTACATATTCTGAGTCAGCGACCACATCTCCCAGTCATGCAAAACGAATCAGTCGCGTTGTTATAAATTACCTTTAATATGGTCCTGCGTACATAGCTAATTTGTTGTTTTTCATGTTTATTCATTTCAAGTATTTTCTTAAGCTGTGTTATTATTTGTCCTGATAGTTATTATTATTATTAAGGACTAATGTTGGTGTGTCAGCGCAGTTAAAATGTGTCTTCCGGTACTTCTTGTTTGTTCAGCACCTGGCTGATATAGGCACATGTTAACCACTATTTAGTTTCATATTGAGTAACATGATAATGCTTTTTTTTATTATAGTTTTGATGTTTGAGTTAGTTAGTCTGCGTCGCATTAGTGTGTGTTGCAGTAAGGTGATTTGCACTGCTTTCTATATGCTTTATGTTAATTTTAGCTAAAAGGTTACAGTAAATACGCTTACTTCAATCACTCTATTAGAGATTATCATTAAAGAGGTGCTGCACATGGGTTGGGTCATGGGTCGAAAAGCTTTTTAAAACAGCCCTGAACTGCAATCTATATTTTCTTCTTAGCTCTTGGTTCGCTGTGTGTTTATAGCATGGTCTTGGAGCTACAGTACCGTGTATCATCAATAAAGCTTGTGTGAACCATCAGTTGAAGAGATAGACCATTGTTCAGGCATGGATGGTAGAGTTGTTAACATATCCATTACCATGGGCTTGTCTCTGGCGTGCGTCACCGAGCCCCAGTAAGTTAACAGAGAGAGGCAGTTCCGGTAGCGGGGCTACATGAAAGACAGCAGCTTTAATGTGCTTCTCTCCATCCTGACGGAGACGGTTTGCTATCTGCCATAAGAAGGAGTCACTCGGCTGGCACAAATCCCCTTCCCTCTGAAACCTCTGATCATCATGTCTTTGTCCGCAGTGATACACTCCAGGGACTCTGCTTTCACATAATGAAACCAAGAGAGCTGCCCACAGCACGGCTTATAATCACCCCGTGTACAGGGTGTACGTGTGTGTGTCTGTGCATCTAGTTTGGCTTGTTATAGTGTTGAGTGAAAACAAAAGAGCTTCAGCCTTAATGCTCATCTGTGTGTGCGCTTAAGTGCAACATGGGGGTGTGTTTTTGCCAGTGTGTGTGTCCACGTGAGTGTGAGTGTGTGTGTGTGTGTGTGTGTGCATCCACGTGTGTGCATGAGTCACTTTGAGAGGTTTCACCAGCTATTATTGAGCTGGGACTCGGTATTTAATAGGAGATAGAATAATTGTCTCTTCATCAGCTCTCCAGAGATTACAATAGTAACTGTCATGTGAATTATAATTCTTGACATTTTTCCAAAGTCTGTCTTTGAAAGGCACTGTTCAAACAGGCTGTATGTGAGGCCTTTTCATGAGTGACTTTCCAAGACGAGCTCCACCATCCATCCCCTGTGTGTCATAAACAAACAATAGTTACTCTCCACCAGGAAAAGAGGGGAGGGAAAAGAGAGACTCAGAAGAAAGGGTAAACTACTGAATGTGGAAGGCAACAGGAGAGGAGGAAACAGCTTGACAAGGCATCTTATCTTTGCTGTGTTCTTCGCTGTGCACAGGCTTTAAGCTGCTTGCTGAAAGGTGGAACACTGAATTCATGCAGCTGGTTTTGCTTGTTTTTTTGTTATTGCTAGCCGCTCTTGCAGAAAGAAGCTCGGTGAAAGTATTCACAAGTCGTCTCATTTGTGCTCTCATTTGGTATGTGCAGAGTGTATATTCAAATTGTGACACCAAGTCTGGATGTCTTTTCTTTTTATGTGCCCCGACAGTCGCAAATAAGCACATAAATGCAGGTTGTCATGCAGACGTACCCCCCCCCACACACACATACATACACACAATTTTAAACATCCAATCTGTATTCAAAACACTGACAAAAGGTCAGCCCCGCTTCCAAAAACAAAAAGTGTCGGAGTGAGTTTTCCACTCAGACAAGCAGAAATTAAGAATTAAATCTAACTAAGAATCAAGTATGATCTGTTCTTTTTATGTTTCGAACTTCAGCACATCAACCTACTGTACAGACATTAAAATGACCAGAAGGTTTAATAAGCATGTCTCTTAATTACGTAAAATTTGAAACACTAGACTGGAATCTGCCATCATTTCTTTAACAAACACCAACTTTACCTCCAGATTACGTATGGTTTTGATGCTATTAAAGGTTTGTTAATGTCAAAATATGTGAGAAAACGACTATTTCCAATTATAACTAACTTACCCTGGGGTATTAGACAGTGCTACAGGAATGTAACAGTAAGTTTTGCAATCATGCAGAGAAATTATTATGGAGTACTTTGATAACTTGCTCACCACTTTTTTCTTTGTCTCTCTCACACGTGCAACACTGTTGTTTCCAAATCTCACTTTCCTAATTCTGGGGTTAGAGGTAGTTTGCATAACGATTAATCAATACTTCCTGTTATGCAAGTATTAAATGGCACCTCAAGAACTGTGCTGCCAGCAAACCTGGTACCTGGTTCAGTAGCTCCAACATAGTTTTTATTATCACTGCATTCTGCATTTTGAGGTGCAGTGTGTTCGAAAAGCAACCATTTACTTTTTGAGAAACCATGTAAGTGTAAAAAGAAAGATCCTGCTTGAGGCTGTCTAACATTGCTATCTCCGATGTCATCACTGAATTAGTTGTGGTTGACCTAAGGCACCTTGTTTGAAAGCTATTTCATGGTCTAATTGTTGCTCATGAAAAATGTGACGGTAGCACTGTGTCTGCTCACATCTAAAGGCCAAAGAAAGTGCTGCTGGTGAGCAAGGCTGTTGACGTTAAAATACAAAATGTTTTGGGCGCAAACCCTGCACGCTCTGTAGTAGAACATGTAAACATTTACACAGGGGTATGAGTCAACTCGTTCTCTCCTGACTTTTTTTTCTCCACCTCTTTCTGGGTTGTTTTCTATCTTCTCCTCAAATCCTCATTACACAGGCTCTGTGTGCTGCTCTCATATGGTTGCTCTATTCCGGCGGCTGTTGCCTCTTACTCTTACTGATCAGCCTTCCTGTTGCTGCAGAGGAACTGTGTGCAGTAAGATAAGGATAGCGAGAGCACATGCTTGCATCAGCGAGACGGGGGGAGGAGAGAAAGAGTAACAAATATAACGTTAAGGGCGAAAGGCTGGCTAATTAGGAAATGAACAGAGATTATCACAGGTCCCTCGGTTGTTTTTGCAGCCCGGGTGCCTCGAAGGTTGTGAATGTGAGCAGCCACTGTAAATAGAGGTCCGGTTTGGGCCACTTGGTCCCAGCAGCAGCAGCGGCAGCGGCAGTGGGACTCACACAGAGCTGAGGTGGTGAAATATCAGAAGAGCTGTCAATGCTCAGGAACAGACAAACCCCAAACAAACCTGTACAGGCAAGGATTAAGGAGACCTGCATAAATCCGGGGAACAAACTGAGGATGTGAGAAGGGGGGAACTGGAGTTTAAGCATCCAGAGCCTGAGGATCACAGTGCAGGATATGCATGTTGATGCACTTTGACTCTTGCGGCGTGAGATGTGGGAGAGCAGGACTGAAGGGAGGATGAGTCCTTATTATAGTTGTATAGTTATTAGCTCTTGCTCTGGATTGAGGACAGTTTGCGCCTCGCACGGCAGGGGCTGTGGTTCTGTCTGCCTGAGACGTGAGTCGACGCACTAAAAAGTCAATGAGGGGGACTGCGTGGGACGCAGACAGCCAGTTTTAAGTGGAGGCTGGGGGAGTTTTCTTTAACTTGTCGGCACCGCCAGGGCCACAGCTAGCAGCAATGAGTCAGAGGAAGCTGACACGACAGCTGAGGTTGTGGGAGAGTCCTGAGGGTCCACCTCCTGCACCCCCTTTCACCTCAACTGTGTCACCGGTCGATCAGTCTCGTGGACATGGAGGCTCTGCTCTGTTTCGACGTATGAAATTAAACCGCAGTATTCAGGAGTGCAGACGCTCATCTCACTGTATTTGCAGGTACAGTTATGCACAAGCCACTGATCTATAATTTGACCCAGTCATTGATCTGTGATTGTTCTGCATCAGGTGAGGTTTGAGAATTATAAACATGTGTGCAAAAGGCAATTCCCTTGAGAAGATTTCAGAGTAAATTATTCCATGCACACACACTCTAATAACCTTAGTCAGATTGATTCGATTTTGGGAAGTGCTGAACTGAGAATGCTGAAGTCTCATAATTACTCTTAAAGTCTGCAGAAAAAATAAAAACAGGGATTAGTGTGAGCAGCTTGCAGAGGGTCCCCCTAGCAGACATTTTTGGTGTGTTTTTCATTACTGGAGAAATTTGTTTAATGATAATTTGATCTGTAACCACATTCACAAAGCCTTCTGGGGAGAGGAGTGGCTCCTAATTGGCCAATTTAAAAATACATTCTAAAAATATCACACTTCGTGCTTAACTGAAACTGAAACCCGTTCACAACTGTGTTGACAGCAAAAGTTTTTAGATAAAAGTTACCCTAAATTAAAAATAGATGCTGCAGCTACACTGCAACATGTTTTCTTATCTGTCCTTCTCATCCCAACACAGACAGCAGCCTGAAAGTGACAATAATAGATTCATATTATTATACATGGAAGTCTTGGCTTGGAGCTGTTCACAAATATTGTCAGATAAATTGCTGTCTGTCTGTACTGTTCCTTCAAAATCGTCCATCATTTTCTTGTTATGATGCCAAACCCTAAAACCCCTATTCAATCGATACTGACTTCATTTCTTAGCTGCGAGATCGAATCTTCTTTCATCTCGGGAAAAGTTGGTCTGAGGAGTTTTGTCAAGGGCTGTTGGAGAAGAAAGGCTTCATGACTGCAGGTGTCGGTGAAAAAGAGACTAGCATAACCTGAGAAGCGCGTTGACATGTCCCCTTTGGCTGAGCTCTCCTTTGAATAGATTTGGGACAGTGTATTCACCCGATGACGTGTTGACAGATGCTGTGTATCATTCCTAAGACAGACAGTGATTTACACAACTGTAAAGGTCAATAACAATGTTGCTTCATCACTGCCATCATATTTTTGGGTTGGATGTCATATATCTAGTATCCATTTTGTTGCTGGTGTTTCCTGATAAGTATAAGCAGTCTTAATACGTGTAAGTGGTCTTTATACCGGTCACTTGCTCACTTAAACATGACATGAAAATAAGGCTTGTCTGTAAAGTGTAATTCTCAGGGCAGCCGTGGCAGCCTGCCAATCCAACGGCACTGCAGAGTCACAGCTGCATGGCTTCATGGTGTAGAATCTGTCACATCGCTCTTTCTTCAACGAAACTGAAACCTCTAAGGGAGGATGGGCTTGTGTTTGGGTGTTTAGGGTTATCGGTTGTCACTGTGAGATAAGAGAAGCAGCAGATGTAAACCCAGTTTCCCCTCGTCCTCTTTAACCCTTTCAGTTTTGATTCGGAGAATGGTCCCTCGCCAGGCCGCAGTCCCATGGATTCGCAGGCGAGTCCTGGGTTGGTGCTCCACCCTTCTTTCCCCCAGAGCCAACGCAGGGAGTCCTTCCTGTACCGCTCAGACTCAGACTACGACACATCCCCCAAAACCATGTCACGCAACTCCTCCATCAACAGTGAAGGGTAAGCATGAAGCCTTCATCCTGGATCCATCACGCAGCAGATGGAATGGAAACATGTTTTTTAAACGTGCAGTGTCCACTCAAACTCTCTCTTTCTCTCTCTCTCTCTCTCTCTCTCTCTCTCTCTCTCTCTCTCTCTCGCTGTCTCTCTCTCTATCTCTCTATCGGCGGGTCTCTGGAGAGCGGTCTCTGCCGGTGTGTGAGACTGGGGGTCTGGCTCTGTCTCTGTGG
>JAVQJD010029934.1:0-15821 GCA_036023655.1 Nannoperca australis | reverse complement strand
GTGTGTGTGTGTGTGTGTGTGTGTGTGTGTGTGTGTGTGTGTGTGTGTGTGTGTGTGTGTGTGTGTGTGTGTGTGTGTGTGTGTGTGTGTGTGTGTGTGTAGTTGCTGTAATGAGTTTGGCTAAAGAATCAGTGTGTGTTTGTTTGTGTGCACACACAAACAATTATTGTTTCATGAAGTGCATCTTATTATGTGAGGACCACTGTCGTAATAGTGTGTGTGTGTGTGTGTAATCCAATATTCTTCCATCCAATTAGCCGAGGCTGACTGGGAAAGGAGGTGGTCTCTTTCTTACATAATCCATTAACAAAATGACACACGCACACACACCTATCAATTCAACACGCATTACAGCACTCGTCATAAGATCTTAATCAGATTGACTTTACTTAAGGCCACTATATGAAGCGCGTACACACACACACACACACACACACACACACACACACACACACACAAGATGGAGTTTAACGCAGCAGCACTGCAGCTCCTGTTACATGCTGGTTGTATTTTCATTCTGTATTCTGTACATGTTTAGTCAATTCATGTTTTGACCCAGCCTCCTAAATACCTATCATGTCATCAGCGGGCATTTTATTTTGTAGTTTTAATCCTCTAAACTGGGCTTTATTTTGAAGCAGCTTCAGTTTCTTTTCAAAATAAAACTCACCTTGCGATTTCTGTGTTGTTTTGTTTTCCAGGTGCCACCAAAGACATCGGCTCAGCGCTAACCAGGATGTGTATGAGACATCGCAGCATAGAGTCCAAACTCAAACTGTTCACCACGTAAGACAGACACACACACACACACACACAGTAGCATTGCATGTTATTTACTAGGGAGGGAGGACAGGTGAAGGTGTGAAGGATGGCATCTTTTATCTGAGTGTGAGAACTAGACACTAATTACTCTCAACTGACATACGCTCATACACACGACGAGCCAGTAAGTGTGTGTGTGTGTGTGTGTGTGTGTGTGTGTGTGTGAGAGAGAGAGAGAGAGAGAGAGAGAGAGACAGACAGAGACAGACAGGTGTTTTTCTGATTACAGCCATCGTCACTCTCACTGCTGCAACATCACAGCTGTTTGTCTGTCATTACTGTCTGCTGTCATCCAGAAGTTTCTCTCTCTCACACACACACACACACACACACACACACACACACACACACACACACACACACACAGCGTATAGCTATCAGGTTAAATAATTTGGGCCGTTCATACAGTTTTCTTCATCATTAACTCAACAGCTTCACAGCAGAGAGACAGCAGCTTTACATTAAAGTGGCCATAATCAATATTTTTAAGGATACCAGTTTATAAATGAGTGTGGGTGTCTCAGGTAGTGATGAACCTACAGAGAGTTACCACCTGAATCTGCAGCTCCCTTCAGTTTTACGGAGCTTTACATTTCGAGGTCATCGTTTAACTGTCCGGCCCACAACTTCACTGCTTTACGTGACTCTGAGCTCTCATGGCGTTGTTTTAGGCCCCAGCAGGCAGCCGTTTCAGAGATAAAGCTCCAAAACCCACTGTATAAAACAGCACATTTCTGACATTATCAGATTAAATAATCGGTTATTATTAAAAAATAAATACTGATAACATCCCAGACTCACTGGAAAAATGATGAAGGGTTGGTGATGTGGTTAAAACACGGCGACTAAGTAAGACTTAATGTTTTTCTCTCAGAGCTCTCTCAGAAAGTCTTATCACGCCGCTGGAGTTGAAAATGGAGGAGTGGAAAAAAGTGGCCAGTCAGCTGGACAAGGACCATGCTAAAGGTATGCTAACATACTAACACACACACACACACAGACCTGCACAGGCACAAACTCTCCCTCACCCCCGCCTTGTTCTGCTTGTTTAGAGTACAAGAAGGCCAGAGCAGACATCAAGAAGAAGTCGTCAGACACCATCAAACTGCAGAAGAAGGTGAAGAAAGGTAAGAAGGACGGCTGTACGCCCCAGCGTTATCTTCATCTCGCGTCCTGCAGGTTTTCAGCAGGACTGAAATAAACACTGCAACAATAAAATGTCAAGTTATATGAACACACACAGTCAAAAGCAAATAGAAGGTGCAAGACGGCACTGGTATTCTCACATTAGTAGGGAAGCTGAAGAGGTTCAGAGTTAGTTTACGTGAGAGGAAGAAGCCACCTGCTGGCTTTGAAAACAATCTTCCACAGAGTGATTTAATCCTGCACAGTAAACACCAGGACTCTGTTTGATCCTGCCGTCGTTGTGCAGAGATAAGTGTTTTCAGATCTCTGCCGCGTTACGTTGTGCTCTGCCTCCTGTCAGTCACCCGACACCCCGAGGGAAGAAGTAATCCCTCGGAAACGAGTTTCTCTGCTGGAACAACTGCCACATCCCATCTTTTATTTAGTCCTGTGTTTAAGCCAGAAAAGAAGGTGAATTCCTTTTTTATGGTTTTTGACCTTTTTTTTTACGGATCCCTTTTAGCACATTAGAGATCAAAACCTAAGCTTACCCTGCCAATATCCCTTAAAAGAGTAATTTTTCTGATCTCTTTTATCCGTTTCGTGGTAAAAGAGTCTCTAACATTTCAGCTCCAGTGGAAAGACTCTGTTTCCCTGCATTTCACTGTTCATAAGAATTTGCATGTTTGTGTTGCATGTGTTTGTCAGCACATACCAGCAGGCAGATGATGACATGTCCTGGTATTTGTTGGCCCCTTGCCTCGGGGACACAACCTGTCCTGATTTGGGTCTCGACTCTGGACTTCACTGTTTTATCGTGTTAAATGTGGGACACTCGGTACTCAAACCATTTTATTTATCGTTTAATGTCTCCGAATCGTTCCTACACTCAGACCGTCCGAGCCGTGAGGCCTGTAGAGACTTTAGGCCTGTCGGTTGGACTGTTGCCACAGCAACCCAGACATACTGCCAGGCAGGCACCTGGGCCACGCCCATCCCCGCTATCAAAGCGGCACACCCTGTGGTTGCCATGGTTGCACCTGGCCTCACCATGTATCCCAGAATCAAAGAGGCCGCTAACTCGCCAGGAAAGACTGCAGATGGCCTTATATGGTGGAAATAGAACGGAAACGCCCCCACACACACACACACACACACACACACACACACACACACACACACACAC
This sequence comes from Nannoperca australis, assembly GCA_036023655.1. Taxonomy (NCBI): domain Eukaryota; kingdom Metazoa; phylum Chordata; class Actinopteri; order Centrarchiformes; family Percichthyidae; genus Nannoperca; species Nannoperca australis. The sequence goes on along the minus strand of JAVQJD010029934.1, from coordinate 12,688 downwards.
ACACACACACACCACAATTGTAATGAAACCTCGAGGCTTTCATACAAATATCCTCTCTGTCCTCCCTCTCGACAACTCCAATACACAAATGAGACAGTGTCTCAGTGCAGACCCGCCCATGGTAAACACAGTGGTGTCTGATGTGGGTTTAACATCTCCCAACATGTTTTCTGCTACGTGCCGTATTTTTTTTCTGTCCCTTTGCTGTCTCTCCTCTCTCAGTTCAGTTCAGTAGTCGTGACTTTTTACCATTTAATGTGTCTAAATGATCAGAAAACCTTGGTTTATTACACTGGGCTCGACATGTACATTGACTGAGTGTAAGCAGCTAGCCTCACCTGCTGCTATTCAGATCAACTTGATCATACCACACGGGGACAGACGTAACTAGAGATGAAAAACTATAAATCTACAGGAAATACACAGTGAGACCTCGACTAAATCACATTAGATCACTTTGAGACAGAATAATAAGTAAAGTCAAATAAAAATCCAAATCAGTAAAATCTCAAAGAAATATCTAAACCCGCATGTTTATGTTTGCTGACTTTGTGAATATACTAGTTTTAAAGATGTGGGGCAAGTTTCATTTAAGTATATGTAAAAAAAAATAAAATAAAATAAAAAAGGAAAGCAATAAGAGTTTACAGATGATCTAAACCACTTTATTCAGAGGTTCACATGACAGTGAGCGCACCTAAAATGTTGTTTGTAAGGAAAATGGTGTGCACACAGCTCCAGTAAGTACGGTAGGTCAAAGTTTAAGCAGAAAGTGAGTCTGTAAACTGTGATTGACGTTTACAACGGACTTACGGGGTAATGATTGTCCAGTTCGCCTGTGTTTTCTCTTAACCAGGTCTCAGCTGTTAACTTCCGGAGTATTATTACGAGTATTGTTACTCATAGAAATGTTGCACAAAGCACAAGAATGAAACCCAGGTTGTAACAAACCAGAATTATCCAAGTCAAAGAACTGTATTGTCATCTGTAAGGGAGTGTATGGCTCAGAGAGACAACAAGAATACAAGCAAGACACAGGAGACGCAGCCACAGCTTCACATGTTGCCACCATGTAATGACACAGCACACACACACACACACACACACACACACACACACACGCCCATACGAACACAACGTTTTCCTGCACAGTATACCAAAACAGTTTCTGTACACTCACCAATCAGGGCTTCACATTATAATTATCCCTGCTGTAGTGTGTGTGTGTGTGTGTGTGTGCGCGCCATATAATAAGTGAGCACAGACTGAAGGGTTTGACTGCTGTAGCTGTTGTTGTTGGTTAAAGGAAACTTTTCTTAAACAAAAGTCCAGTTTCTTTTCAGCCGGGGAATGTTTGTGAACGTGTTGTCATCTTGTGGATTTGTTAATTTTTGCCGCCTGCAGCTTTACAGCACACTCCACTGGTGTTTGCAAATAGCATTGCTCTCCATTACACACACACACACAGCCCAGAGACTAATGTTACACCTACATTCAACTGTGTAACTCTGTTTAACAGCTTTCTTCTGGCTGGCGCTCCTTTCCTGCGTTCAAATCCTGAAACTATATTTTTATATTTTTGACCTGCCGTCTCTCACCGTCTCTTTTCTTATTTCACTTGAGTTCTCGTTTTGTTGGACTGTTGCAAAAACATATGTACTGTGACTGAAGTTTGAATGTAAAGAAAATCAAACAGTAAACATCTGTTCCAACGCTAATCACTCAAGATGTGTGTGTGTGTGCTCTGTCATTATGTGGTGTGCAACCACTTCAGATAGGGAATCTCCACTGCTGAGAAAGAGAGAGAGTCAAGGGAATAGAAAGAGTCATAAAGGTGCTATTGGGCATACAAACACACCAGGGCTGTTGGTTAGCGTCGTTAGCTTGAACACACCCTGTCCATAAATGTTAGAAATGCGCTTCAAGCCCAGACTTTACTCCAGTCGCTTTTCTCTTTACTACAGTGCAGCGTACATGTTGTGGTCATTATAAAGTCACACAAACAGAACTACACGCAAACTTCTGTTTCGATGTCCACGCCGGCTACGTAACGGCTCGCGTGTCACTCGCGAAACCCAAAGCATCTTTTTTTACTTAATCTTGCTGGCAAACACAGAAAGCAGCCTGTCTCCGGTCTCCACCCTCACTGACGGAGGATCACAGCGGTTTCAACTGTTAGCTTAGCTTCGAGAGGCTCAACAGATGCAACAGAATTGAGGCCGTGAGTGAGGAAGAGAGGATGGAAGTTTATCATAAACACTAACACTACCAGCTTACTACTTGGTGGTGGTGGTGGTAGTACTGCCAGTAATGCCAGTAGTAGTACAAGGAATGTTCTTTGGTCTAGAGGACAGAAATACTTCATATTCTCTGGAAAAAGACAAAGATTCCTGCAATGAACACTATGAACTGAGATCCACAGATATTAATTGATGTCTAATCAAGTTACAGTAAATACATCAGGAGCTCCCGAGTCGTATTCAGGTCCCAATGTTTGGTAACAACAGTCAAAGTTAACGGCATGTGAAGAATAATGCACCCGTGAAGAAGAGGAGAGAAGGAGGAAAAGGTCGGTGATGGCTGCTGACCTTGTCCTTTACGTGGCTGCACAGTGAAGAGGAGGAGGAGAAGGAGGACAAGACGAGGGTGGAGGGGAGCGGCTGAAGTCATCCTCTCCGTAACTCCACAGCGGTTACTGTGGTTAGAAAGATAGGAGGAGGAAGATCGAGTGAGAGGAAGAGAGGAGGAGGGAAAGAGCCTTTGTATAATGAGAGAGACTCCAAGCAACGGAAGAAAGACAAAGAACAGCTGGTTAAAGACGGAAGGAGAGATGGATGATGTAATTATATCTTTCTCAAGTGGTTGCATTAACGGGGGGATGATGGAGGAAAGAGATGATGTCATGGCTCTCAAGTGGATAGAGACAGAAGAAACAGGTGGAAGAGAAGAAAGATGAAGGAATGCAGTTCAGGGTGTTGAACAAGGAAAAGAGGGTGAAGAACGTTAAGAAAAGGAGAGGTTCAAAGAAGAGGAGGAGGAGGGACGTTGAAAGACGAAGAGAAGCTGAAGTAAAGCGAGAGTATTTTGCATGCGGAGGAAGACGGAGAAGGTAAAGGAGGTGAAGTGTGTCAGATGTTCTCATTTGAATCTCCAGGCTGTTTTTTTTTGTGTTTTTTGCATACGGCCGCTTCGTGTCTCGACCTGCTTCAGAGAGCTGCACGGGAACCCGTTCATCACCTGAACTAAACTTCCACACGGGAGAAGTTTGCCTTCAGGCTGTTCTGCCAGAAAGTCTTTATGACGCCAGGTGACGTCGTACAAAGAGCCAGAAAGTCCCAGTAGCGTGGAGGTCAGGGTGGATGCACGGGTCGTTTTGTGCTGACGTGTTATTTTAACCCAAACCACGACCTTTTCCTTAACGCTAACAGAGTCGTTTTGGTGCCTAAAACTGAACAAACGACCGGTTCACAACATGAAGTGCTTTCTGGCAGTGCTACGGTCGCAGCATGGTTAGGTTTAGGAAAAGATAATGACTTTAGAAACGTCAGGCGTCATCTAAAGCATCTGTACTTGCTTTAAGCAGAAATACCCACCAACCCACACATAATCTCTCTGAGCAGTTTATCACGGTTGGTGATTCCCCATTTAGCCTGAGGCTAGCAGGACCTGTGTGAGTGAGGAATGCTAACAGACTGGTTTACGGCCAAAGAAAGTGCAACTAATGAGGCTCTCGAGTACCGAAGGGTTGTAACTGTTGGTTTCACTCTTCAAGTCCAAGTGAAGATGCACTGTGATGGTAAAATAATCATTTTTATATCAGTAAACATGTTCTGATCCTCTTTGTTAGTATATATTTTGTGCATTCTTTATTAGTAGTCATAAACACTTTTGGTGATTGTTTAGTGTTCGTCTGTCTCTCTATACGTTCTGACTTCCCAACTGTGAACATGTAAATCCTTTAAAAAGGCTCTGAAATATATAGTTTCATGTTTAAAAAAAACGTTTTCCTAAAGAGATGGTTGCTGTAGCTTTTAGCAAATATTTCTTAAACTGGAGAAAAAAGACAATTTGTTGGTGACTACTTTCTGCAGTGGATTAATACACACTTGCTCCAGTAAGTATTTCCAGCAGCAGGGGGTGTATGTGGGACTGACTCATTCAATTCAATTCAATTTTATTTATATAGCGCCATATCATAACAAAGTTATCTCAGGGCACTCAATCACATGGAGCCGGTCGAGACCAACTTCCACAAACTTCCACACTCATGATAAACTACAGTGTGTGTGTGTGTGTGTGTGTGTGTGTGGTAATGAAGGAACATGTCAGCCAGTGGAAGAAGATATTTGATACACAGACACTATTAAGTTCTCATTTGGAACAAATAAAACAAGGCGATGTGTGTAATTAGCATGAGCAGCGAGCCTCCGTGGTTGCATAGAAAAATGACCAAAAGTTGCACTTAGAGACTGAACGTCACAGCCCTGACTGACAGATCATCTCTGGGGAGAGGTCCCTCTCATAATAATTGTCTGGTTACACGTGTCTGTATTAAATTAGGATTAAGTTACTTAAACTTTGGCTTTAATATTTACAGCCGAGTCAGAGACATCAGAGCTTTTGAGGAAAACAGAAGATACCCGTTGAACTGAACTGTGTTTCACCTCCTAGCAGAGCGAGCGAGCGAGCGGGTCGAGTCTGCAGAGCGTCTGAGTTCAGGCTTTGTGTTTTGGTGGGTGGCGAGCCAGCGCCTTGTGGAAACACAGTCCGACAACGTGCTGCCTGTTTCCACAGAGGCCAGACGTCAGGCAGACTAACACCACGCCGACACTGAGCTTCTGTTAGCAACACACACACACACACACACACACACACCTACACCTGAGTGAACAGGTCGTGTTTAGGTTGAGATTTAAGATACAAAGTCTGCTGTGTGTGTGTGTGTGTGTGTGTGTGTTGGCTTTGGAAACTGCTTCTCACTGTTTTCCAGAGGATTTACTCTTTTGCGTCTCTGTTTTTCTGCCTCTTTCTCTCTCTTGAAGTTAGAAAGAGGTTTTGTTTTTGTCGCGTCTGCTAGAAAAACATCTCTGAATGATTCAGCTGGAATCATGTGAACAGATAAGTCCAGAGATCAGTTCCTGGGACTTTGCGGCTGATACATGTATGTATGTATAAATATATATATTATTTTACCAAAACAGTCACTGTATTCACGTGTCGGTGGGAAACAGCAGTGAAAGAAGTATTCAGATGCTTTACTGAAGTAAAAGGAAAAAAAATACTCTATTGTACTCAAAATAAAGTAATCCCTCCATCAAAAGTAAAAAGCACTCATTATTGTAATGATTGGATATTGATGTTGATATGATGTTGATATTGAGCTCATTTTAATGCATATATACATATTTGGGTGTTTTATTCTTTAACAGCGCATCACATTTCATCAACAGGTTGGGGTTTGTTTGTAAAATCTTAAGGTGAAATGTAAGCTGTCATATGTAGCGGAGTAAAACCGACAGTCTTTCCTTTTGAGATGTAGAGAAGTGGAATGAAGCCGTGACGGAGGCAGCAGCAGCAGCTCGCCTGTGTTGGTGGAGCTCTGCGCTCCCTCCGCCCGTCTCTGGACTTATTTTAACATCCAGTGGGTGTTTTTCCACCGCTGGGTGGTCTGCAGGTCACAGCTCTGTCTCTACCTGCAGCTCTGAGCCCACCAGGCGGCACGGCCAGAACCACTGTGACTGCCACATGGTCGCAGCGCTGCTCTGTCAGCGTCTGCACGTAGGAGTGAATTCCGCTTTGTTGTTGTTACTTTTCTGACTTGATGAAATGAGGCAGGGTAATTCACTAAAACACTGATTCATGACCAAACTCACGACGTTCCCATCAGCCTCAGCTGTACTTGTACTTTTGGTGCTAATTAGCAAATGTTAACATGCTAACATGCTTAACTTTGGGGGAAATGGTAAACATGATACCTGCTAAGCATTAGCATGTTAGCATTGTCTTGTTGCCATGGTACTGTTAGCATTTAGCATTAGTACAGCTTCACAGAGCCGCTAGCATGGCTTTATACTCTTAGTGTTGTTATTAGCAGTAATATTCAGAGGAGGTGTGTGGATTAAACACTTCAAAAGGAGAGTTTTTGTGTTTTAGGAGAGTTTTAAGGATAATTGCATTATTTTTAAACCTGGGCCATATTTATTTATTTTGAAATTGTTGCAGTAGGTCACCTCATCCACCTCTCGCAAGATTTCAGAGGGACTTCTCATTGAGCCTCTTTCTGGTTCAATTTGAAAGAATCTTCAGCAAGATAGAGTATTTAAAATGTTACAATTCAATTCAAACAACTTTATTGACCTGAAAGTTTCAAGAAAAGTATTGCCGGAGTATAAATAAAAAATGTCTTCAGTCTCCAAGGTTGGCTTTGAAGCAGGAGTTTCAGTCTAAGAAACACTGGAGGTTTTCTGGCGTGGTTTCAGGATCATAGCAGGCTGGAGTCCAGTCAGCAGTGTAGTAACACATCAGAGACAGTGACCTGATCTTCAGATTCCTTCCCTCTCTGCAGCGTCACTCTTCCTCTCAGACGCTTCACTGGCATGGAAATAAATATTCAATAGATGAGTCCTTAAATCAACAGATCATGTGGTCGGTCAAGTTAATGTAAAGTTTTTAAATGATGTAACAGCTGATCTGATGATGGCACATTTAACAGAAGAGGTCAAGCAGCACATGTGGACAAACAGCTGACACTCAGCACTGTGTGTGTGTGTGTGTGTCTTCCCCCACTGCCATTACATCAGCAGTGCGGTGTTGTGCTGCCCCCTGCTGGTAGGATCAAGTCGTCGCAGCGTGAATTGCTGCTGTAACTGTTATCACTGTCAGAGATTTCCTATTAACGGTTTCAGGGCTTTAATTAGATATTTCATTTATTTTTCGAGGGAATGTTCATTCTTTGTCTGTTATGTTGTGGTTTTCACTCCTGCTGTCGGTGAAACTGGTTTCCTCCATCATTCTCAACACTTTCAGTTTCGACCATTTAAGAGACCCTCAGGTCTCGATCTTACCAATTCCAAACAATGCAAATTTCACTGGGACATGATTGGTTTAGACACCTAGATTAATACATTTTTTTGGTTCTCTTATTCTAATATATTTTCTTTTTATTTGATTTCTACTGAAAAATCCCAAGATTTTCTTTAGTTTTTTGATAAAACCAAAACAATTGGACCTAAGTATTGGACGGATTGCCTCCTGCTGTTATTAATAGTATCAGTCTACTCTCACGACTCTGTTTGCTGCTCTGTTTTCATGTTAACCAGATTTCAACTGTAGAATATTTTAAGTGTCAAACTGGTCATAATTAGAAAAATCACCAGTCTTGTTTGTCAACAAGTGTAGTAGAAGAGAAAGATGAGGCAGTACCTTCAGACACCACCTGTGTGTTGTTACAGGGACTGAGGGATCGGCCTGAACAGGTGCTTTTATTCAACGGCTCCTACCTGGAGCTTCATCAGTTCCTGCTGTGTGTGTGTTTCTGTAGGGAAGGGAGAGGTGCGGGGACAGCTGGACAGCGCACTGCAGGACGTCAACGTGCGCTACGCCGTCCTGGAGGAGACGGAGAAGCGAGCCGTGTGCAGAGCACTGATAGAGGAAAGAGCCCGCTACTGCAGCTTCGTCAGCATGCTGAAGCCTGTGCTGGTCAGTGCTGTGTGTGTGTGTGTGTGTGTGTGTGTGTTATTCAAAGACTGTGGCAGCCGTTTAAATAACCACACTAATCAATAATGTGTGTGTAGGACCATGAGATCAACATGCTGGGTGAGGTGACCCACCTGCAGACCATTCTGGAAGATCTGACCAACCTGACAGCTGAGCCCAATAAACTCCCACCAGCCAGTGAGCAGGTACCCTCCTCTGCCTCCCTCTGATGTTTCCTCTAGCGCCACCCTCAGGACAAATGTTAGATCAGATTGTCAGATTTCTATAACAAGTATTATCTGTGCATCTAAATATATCTTAATTTTATTGGTCCTCTGTGCCGCGGAGCTCCGCTGCTGAGCCACGGTTGCCCTGGGTTACATGTTCCTTCATCACCATGAACACACACACACTGTAGATTTCTCAATCCCACACATGCTGCTCCGAATACTCACTAGAGCACCAAATGTGGATTAATCCGCTGCTGAAAATAGTCCCCAACAACAGCCTTTTATAATAAAAAGTCTGATATAAGTCAGAAAGTATTGATGGACATTGTTGATTGGTTGATGGACACCTGCCGTATCCTTGACGGAGTGTGTTTGCTTCTCAGGTGATTTTGGACTTGAACGGTTCTGATTTCAACTACGCCTATCAGACACCCCCAGCGTCTCCCAGCAACACTCTGTCCAGGAAGAGCAGCATCAGCAGGTAACACACACACACACACACACACACACACACACACACACACACACAGCCTTTACTGGTGTACTGCATATTGTTCATCTACTAACAGTATTGTTAATATTATGTAATATTATGAACAGAGCCTCAGTGTATTTTTAAAGGGTTTACAACCAATCTTCTGTGACATGTTCTTCTTTATTTGATTTATTTTGACATTATATTTTATTTGTTAAGCAGATTACCTGTCTGTCTGTCTGTCTGTCTGTCTGTCTGTCTGTCTGTCTGTCTGTCTGTCTGTCTGTCTGTCTGTCTGTCTGTCGGTGCTGTTTAAACACAGGGTTTGTGTGTTTTTTTTTGTAGTAACTACCAGTCTGGATCAGTGAGACACGTTCCCTCCTTGGACTCAATCAGCTGTGCTGTCGATGGAGTACACATCCAGGTAACATTCACACACACACACACACACACACACACAGACACACACACAGACTGTCAGTATTTTAATGATTTTGTCCTAAAAAAAAACCTGAATTCCTTTGACCTTTAACCTTTCTGATAATACTTAATAAAATTACATTACATGTCCATTGGTTGTTACAACAGTAATTATACAGTAAGATGTGGCCAAAAGTATGTGGACACCCCACACTTTGTTTCCCCCGTACTTTAAATTAAAAGATTAAAGGAAATCTTAAAGTTACAGCGTACAATAATGCTTTGGACAATAGTGCGCTTCCAACTTCATGGCACCGGTTTGAGGAAGACCCTCTCCTGATCCGTGCACAGATCCAGCTCTATAAAGAAATGGTTTTCCCAGTTCAACACACCAACACTGGGATGAACTGGGACACCAGTGAGCCAGACCTGATCACCCAGCATCAGTGTTGGACCTCACTCGTGCTCTTGTAGATGAATGAGAGCAAATTGCTGCAGCTATATTACACAGGTAAAATGTTCAGGTGTCCGCAAACTTTTGGCCATCTGCTATACACCACTGAAACACGACGTCCCACACACTCTGACCTTTCTGCCATCTGTCAGGACACACACACAGTTTGAGGATCTACAAAATAAAAGCTTTTCACCGTGACAAGCACTGCACACACACACCGCTCTAACCCTCTCCTGTGTGTAGCGCTGCTCCTCCCCCTATCTGCTGATTGGCTGCGATGAAACCGGGCGGTCCCTCAGCGAAGGGAACTCCCCCTCTCGCCTCAGTCGTCAGGGCAGCCGTGGTTGCTACGGTTACGCTGCTGGCCATGGCCACCACCCTGCGCTGAGCCGCCGCGTTAGCCGCAGGGATATGACCACTGTGAGAATAAACTACAACTACTACACCCAGCCCCCCCCAACCCGAGTACAGTCCTGTGGTGTTACCGTGTTGTAACTATTTGTCTTGCATCGGTTTGAATCTGGTCCATCTCACAAATCCTCCCGCCGTCTCCACGTTGTTATTCCTCGTGTTTCCCATCAGCTCACACTGAGTTTTATACCCTTCGCCTTTGATTCCACCTTTTATGTCTCCACGACTGAACCTCATATATCTCTAATCCAGCTCTGGTTTCATCCCATTACAATCTGGATCTCACCTCAAACCTCATGTCTGTATAAACCAAATCCTTTTTCATAAAACATACGTGTGTGTGTGTGTTCACGTGTACAGTAATACGTGATTGCCTGACTGTGGGTCTGTGGTATATTGTCTGCCTTATGTTTTAATGTCCCGTCTGTTTCTATGTATAATATGAATCTGTTGCTTTGGGACGTCTGTCAGACACTTACAGCTGCAAAGTCTTGCCTGTAGTCTCCAAATGACCCCTGACTCCTTTTCTAGTCATTCAAAAGATCATTAATGATTGATTAATGGTTGATTTTGTTGCTTCACGTTAACAGCAGTGTCTTTTCTTAAGTTAGTAACACCGACCACGTTCCCCTCCGTCAGTACTCGCTGAGGTAGTGAGAGCCATAAATCACTGCTGTCAACTTTCACTTCAGTGTTCAACTGTGTGAAGCTCATCACTTACAACTGTCTGATCAATACTGGATCTTCAAGGTCGATATATCCTCAAGAAGCTAATATCGGCTGATGCATCAGGGTTTATCAGTCTCGCTCCAGCAGTTCTTTTCATTAGCAGTTAATCTGTCAGTTACTTTCTTGGTGTGTTAAGTGTCAGAAAATAGTCACCAGTTTACAACCCAGAGATATTCAGTTTATAATGATACAAAAAAGGAGAAAAGATGCAAATCCTCACATTTTGAGAAGCACGAACCAGAGAATGTGTCGTTTCAGCTCTAAAATGTCCTTCATTACATCCTAATAAGTCTGAATGAACCTACAGCATCAGTATGTTGTGCCTCCTTCTGCACATCCAACCTTCTGCATGTGATCACGTCGTCCCGTCCTCAGCCAGCCTCCGTCCCACCCCCCCGCCCGTTAGACACCTCGTCACGCATGTCTCTCCTGTCACCAAGACAACCCACTGTCTCCTGTCACCAAGACAACCCACTGTCTCCTGTTACCAAGGCAACCCACTGTGTTGTGGAAATCTGGTGTCCTTTACACGGCGGGTGTGAATATTGCTGTCGGTGGCGTCTTGTCCTGTGGTTTCAGTGTTTTCTTGTGATAAATGAAATAAATTGAAGAGTTTATTTCCAAAGTCCATCACAAAATATCTCTAAAAGTGCCTCATTTAGTCAACTGAATAAATATTTAAGGCTTCAGTAGGAACCAGTGGGCAGAGAGTAACACCTTTTGTTAGTTTCAGTCTTTTCATGGGATTTGACGACAAGAAGAACAATAAAAGATTTCATTTTGGCTCCAAACTCTTCACTTATTGATTATTTGTGGAAACCAGATCCTCCACTTTTCTCTTAAACACCTGGTTTACTTTGAAATCGTAACTTCTCCCACTGAGAGTACAGATGCTAGTTAGCGGCTCGCTGGGACTCTTGGTTTTGTGTTCCTAAATAATGCAGCGAGTTCTGCATCGTAAGAGATCATTTAAAGAAAATCTGACAAGGAAATAGACGATTAACCTCTTTGGAGCCGCAGCAGGTGCTGCTCAGGTAAATCAACAGCGTTGATGTGACGACGACGACGGTGCGTTAAATTCACTCTGAACGGTTTGTTTATGACAGGATGCTTTTGGCTCCACCAATCAGCTCGCAGCGGGGGGGAGCGGGGCGGCAGAGAACGGCATGCTGGCCCCCCCCCACAACGCCTACACACACCATGCAGAGAGAGCTCGGGCCATGTCCACGTCTGGGAAGGTAACACACACACACACACACACACACACACACACACACAAACACACACACACACCTGATGACTGAGTTCATTCTGATTCACCGGAGGACAAATCTGATCTCCTCTCCTTCTTTTCTCACCTCCTTTCCTCTCCCCTGGTCTTTTTCCTTCTCCTCCTTTTCTCTCCATCCTATCATCTCTCCTCATCCTGATCTCCTCCTTTCTTGTTCCTCTCACACCATTTCCTCTTTTTCCCCTTTAATTTCTTCTCTCCTTGTTTCCTTTCATCTCACCCCCTCTTTTCCTCAACTCTCCTTCTTTCTCTACTAGTTTCCTCTTCTCCTCGCTCCCCCCACCTCCTTTTTTCCTTGCCTCCTCTCCTCTCCCACTTTCCTCTCATCTCGTTTCCTCAATGGTTCCTTTCATCTCTTCTCTTCTCGTTTTCTCATCTCATCACCTTGTTTCCTGTCCTTGTTCCCTCGTCTCTACTTCACACCTCTCCTTGTTTCCTCCATGTTTCTGTTCATATGTTGTTTTTCTCTTTAAGTCTTTATTAAAGTGAACTTTATAACCTCGTCCTCTCTCTCTCTCTCTCAGTCGTGCTCGGCCCGGGATCAGCTGGCGTTGACGTTGAGTGCGTTCAATTCGGACGCCCCGAGGAGCAGCAGGGACTCTCTTCACTGTTCCAGCGGCTACAGCACCCAGACAACCACCCCGTCCTGCTCCGAGGACACCATACACACACACAGTGAGTACACACACTCACACACACAGTGAGTACACACACTCACACACACAGTGAGTACACACACACACACACACAGTGAGTACACACAGTGAGTACACGCACACACACACACACACAGTGAGTACACGCACACACACACACACAGTGAGTACACACACACACACACACACACACACACACAGTGAGTACACACACACACACACACACACAGTGAGTACACAAACACACACACACAGAGACACAGTGAGTACACACACACACACAGACACAGTGAATACACACACAGACACAGTGAATACACACAC
>JAVQJD010029924.1:0-33044 GCA_036023655.1 Nannoperca australis | reverse complement strand
CTGTTTATCCAGTTATGAATCCTCGACGACAGTCATGGCAGTGGTCTTGAAGGCTCAGTTGTGTAATCATCCCGTGATCTCGATATAACGGAATAATTAAGTCGTGATCTCGAGATAACAAAGCTCGTTTTCTCGAGATAACGGAAAAATTAACTTGTGATCTCGAGATAACGGCATTAAAAAAAAATGATTGCAAGCATGGCCGCTCTCGGCTTCCGTAGCCTTAAGTCGTAAAATAGTGACATATAATGTTCAGCCCCAATAATTTTTCTACAGTCCCTAACAGTTTAAGTTTCTGCTGGAAATATGGTACAACAACTCCACAATTTAAGATGTTGACAACATTTATAAAAAGGAACGACTTAAATGACCACTTAACCCAAACTATAAACTAAGTAAGATGTCACGGTTGGTATTTAAATGCACTGCAATGTAACTTTTGTTCTGTTTGCAGAATGGGTGGAGAGTTGCCTGAAGGTGTGATACCCCACTCTAATGGAACACTAGTTTTCGGGCGACCCCTAAGCATGTCAGATAATGGCACCTACCAGTGTGTGGCAAAGAATGAAGTTGGAGAAGCGAAGGCGGAGGTGGAGGTCGTTGTGAAAGGTAGATGACAGCAGCGCTCACTAAGTCTCACTAAGACTGGTCATAATACTATATACTGTGAGAATAAATGTAGACATCCATTTGAGCCTGCTATGGACTCTCTTCAGAAAAAAACATACTGATGATCATCGTGGGGGGCCTCGCCGGCGGGCTGCTGATCTTGATGCTCATCATCATCATTGCCGTCACTTGCCACCACAAACGCAAGAACAAGAAACTGGAGAGGGAGCTGACGGAGAGGAAGTACGCCGAGATAACACAATGTTTAATTAAGAAGAGATAAGATGAGATGAAACTTTAATAATGTCCGCAGGGAAGACAGTAAGCCAGTAAGAATAACTAAGAATGGAGCAAAGCAGTGCTATTAAGCATATTACAACTGGCAGTTACTATTGTGTTTAGTAGAAGTAGAATGAACAAAAAGCATACAATTCGGTTGATGGATGAGTGTCTGTGCAGGATATGCAACATAAAACAAGAGACAAGAAAACAAAGTTTTTAAAATATGCATGAAAACTAAATCAAAAATGAAAAATATGCAGAATTAACTACTTAAAATGATGCAAAATATGCAGAATTCTCAGTGGATTTCTCCAGGCATTCAAACATCTTTCTCCTTGTTTTCTCCCCGTTTCTCGTAGGGAGGAAATAAACACTCTCTCCAGGCAAGCTTCTTTCAGGAGAATGAACTCTATCAGCACAGATACCAGAGGAGCGGTACTATTACTGATTCTTATTCTTTTTACAATAAACACACTGTCCTACTGAAGCATCATGTTGTGTTTCCTCCTATGTCTGAATAACGACTTAATTCAAAATGTATTCAAGGATTTATATTTAGAAATGTCATAATGATGTTTGATGCACAGGCTCTTTTTTAGGGTTTAGTTTGAGTGGGTCCTTATCTTCAGTCCCACATCTAATCCAGCTCTCTATTTCTTTTATTGCAGACAGAAGAAAACATCCCTCTGAGGGTGGAGGGAACTCTGAGGACCAGCCTGTCTTCCCTCGGGGTCAGTCTACGTATCTATCTAACTCTGCATGCAGGGCCAGGGACTGAGGCTTTACTGTCCAGATGCCAGACAGCTAAGTTCTGAGCTTCAACATTTTGCATCTGAATGTAGTGCATCTCAGATATTTATAATAACACATTATTTTGTCAAAGACCTTTGAGCTTCTTGTGAGCTTCTTTTTCTTGGGACCTTTTATTTCTAGCAGCTGGTTAGCTTAGCTTAGCACAAAGACTGGAAACAGGGAGAAGCAGCTAGCTCAGTCCAAATGCAGAAGCTCACTAATTAACAAGTCATACGTATCTGTCCCTTTGGTTCCATAATTTCCCACTCCGGTTCCTGGAAAGAACTTTGTCATTTGGTATTAATAATGGTAAACAATAAGCAGTAAATGAATTAATCATTTTAAATGTAATATTGAAAAAAAAAAATTCAAATTCAAATATTGATATAAACATATTCTTGTTTGTAGATGACATTCACATTTGTGCATGTCTATCTGACTAGCCATTTCCCCCTTTTATCCAGTCTTTATGTTAAGCTAAGCTAACAGCCGCCGTCATTTATGCTTTATATTTAGCACACAGAACAGTGGTCTTCTCATCTAACTCTCTAAGAAAGCAAAGCCAGCCTATTTCCCAAAATGTTTTAACTACTGCTTTATTTAAAAGACTTGTCCTGCTTTAGATAAATACTGCTCTATCACTAAAGTCACTTCAGAATAAATTAAGGAAAAGTACAAAAGAAGGAAAACATTACAGTTTCTGTATGTAATCAGTGTGTGTGTGAATACTAATCAGTGTCTTTTAACTGACAGGAGCAGGCTCTCTGCCGGGACAGTCGATCTACTATATCAGGGGGGCGGGGAGGAGTGGGAGTGTATGACAACCTTGGCAGACCAATGCTGCACAACACCTCGCGCAGGGGCAGAGACAGGCCTCTGGACAGAGACGAGGAGATCCGACTCAGAGTGGAGACATACGTGAGAAACAGCAATATGTCTTTGGTAAGTGTGTCTTTGTGCATGTGTATTTCTGGGCAAGTCAAAGCCTGATTTCATCAAATAGTGGAATGCATCTCACCCAGGTTATTAACCTCTGCATACTTACCCGATGATGATGCAATTAAGAAGTGTGTCTGCTCTGTGTCTTTGCAGCAAGAGACTCGTTTCCACCCTCCTCTCACGCCATCAGCCTTCCCAACGGTACAGTCCACTGAGATTGTAAGACAGCTAAACGGCAGCGCCATTATCTCAACAGACGGGGGTTCGCGGCCAGAAAGTGTCACCAAAACACACCGAATCCAAAGCACACCGCCACACTACCAACCACTAACAGATGATGAGGATGAAGTGGATGAAGGCTTGGGGGGTCCTGCCAGTCAGGAGCATCCTGATGACCACAGCGAGACCAACAGCTCCCAGGTGTCCGAGGCTCACAGTACACGCTATCAGCACAGCAATGGCACGCTCAGACCCAAACCCCGGCCAAGCCCCACTGTGATCAGTCCCCACGCCTCCCTGATCCACAAGGCCCAGATAGTTTAGCAAGCAGCTGGAAAATAACATGTGAAACTACAAGACTGGCCAGCTCTGGCCTTGGAGGTGATTCAAAAGCAGATATGCCAGCAAGGTTTGGTCAAAACCTAGAGTGCCAGTTTGTGGTCAGTTAGGAAAAATCTGTACCTTGACTACAGTGCTGCATCTTCTTTATGTGTGGGAACATGGTGCAATACAACAAAATAACAACAAAGAACAAATCTACTCCGAAGCATCTACTGGACACATGGCTGATGTTTGGTGGTGTGTGCTGTTTATTTCCCCAGATTACTGTCACAGTCAAAGACAATGTTGGAATATTTCCAGTGCATCTACTATAGGCAACAATATTCCCTGCTAAGGCAGTTGACCTAACTTTTGTGGGGGAAGGTCAAAAACACTCTGGGACATGTACAGTAGGCTATCAGGAAATGCAGGAGAAGTAGACTAGACTGTAGGAAAATTGGTACATCAGAAGAGTAGATTGCAACACCACTGCACTGAGGGTGGATTTTTGCTTTAGTGGTGTTCAGTAACTGTGACTGTGTTGGTTTCCCTTACACAACACAGTTTGGGATCTGATCCAAACAATGGGCTTGTTCCTCTCTTGCCA
The DNA here is from genome assembly GCA_036023655.1 of Nannoperca australis. NCBI lineage: Eukaryota > Metazoa > Chordata > Actinopteri > Centrarchiformes > Percichthyidae > Nannoperca > Nannoperca australis. The sequence goes on along the minus strand of JAVQJD010029924.1, from coordinate 29,275 downwards.
CACCTCCAACATGCTGTCAGATAAAGACAACATTCTGTCAAAACATGACTAGTGTCCTTTACATTGTGATTTGGCAAACTGTACATCTGTACAAACATATCTTCAGAGACCTTGAATTCAAAGCCATAATATACAGTAAATTAGCATATCAACACATTTAAAATCTATCTTCTAGTTCCCACACTTTACTTTTATTTATATAGTGCCAAAGCATAACAGAAGTTGTCTTAGGGCACTTTTCACATAGACTGTACTGTACTGTGTATAATATTATTCAGGGAGACCCAACAATTCCCACCATGAGCAAGCACCGGGCGACAGTGGCAAGAAAAAAAACCTTGAGCAGAACCAGAAGCAGACTCTGGGTGGGCGGCCATGTATGACCGGTTAGGTTTCGAGAGAAAGAGAAGGGAGAAGAAGAGAGCGTGAATGTGAGCAACATATTAATAGTAATATTAATACTATACTACTAATAATAATAATCAAGATACCCTGCTCTTGTGTTGCGAGGACGAAAGTTGAAACACTATTTTACATTTTAGTAAATAATACACAAACACTAAATAAACTGAAGTGTATATATGTTGTGGACCTCCATGTTAAACACATACGCAGTGGACAAAAGCTGCCAAATGTTTTTAAGATGCATTTTAATCCCACACTTTTTTTCTACTTTATATAGCTACTTTTGTAAAAACATGTGGACTCTTGTTATACCAGAGACCAACAGAGACAGAAAAACGTACACTACTGTCTATAGTGTGTCTATAGTTTACAATGTTCCTTCTGCCGGCTGGATCCAGCCGACATCCAAGACAGGAAGGTGTCTTTCCAAGAGGAATCCGAGATTAACTGGTACAGATTTTTTATATTGTGGCAAAACCAAGCATGTATTGTTTATTTGTGGACTACTGGTTTTATTTTTTTGTTTTGTTTATTTGTGTTATGAGTATTGTTGAGTTCTGTTACAGCCCTGATATGGGAAGGAATGTGCCAAAGGGAAAATATATCTATAAAAAAATCTCTTTTGCTTTTTTTGGCAAATATGAAGTATTATTTTGTTCCCCACACTGCGCTGGTAATGTTACCTTCTGTAAATACTTTTTTTTTTCAAGGAAAAAAAACATCTGAATTAGAAATGTTGTTTTGGAAAAGGCAATGTGCCATATGTTATTTGCAGGCAGCCAACAGGTAAGAGCAGCAGATGAATGGTATTGTTTTGAATGCAGGTTGTATTTGTTGCAGACAGTGCCCCCTGATGTGTACTGCTGGAAAGTGCAGGGACCTGGTTGAGCCTACAAGCTGCAACACTACTGAACTATGAAAGATTCCATTATTCTGTGATTTAAATTTTTTTGAGGGCAATGTATGGGTATCAGCTTGTATTGATGGGTTGAAATAAATGTGCATGGTTTTTCTAAACGTACACCAAAACGTAAATGCAAACACAACCTTTTGGGTAAATTATGATTTTCTGGAAATATGGGGGGGGATTTACACTAATACGTATCCTTGTGGAAGGTATGCAGGGTTTAATTTAAGAGATCTGAAGTGTCCTGGGCAGGGCCGGATAAAATTGGTGAGGGCAGGAATTAGCTGTGGCCCCTATTAACCACCCATTCCTCCTACTGCGGTTACATAGTCTATGTATCCTGTTGCGTTATCAAGCAAGCTGGAATACTACCTTCCCTTGGTGTGCAGTGTGCCGAGGTGTGACTTTAGCCTTGAAAAAATGTTTGTTATTAAAATACAACAAGACAGGACAGACATACAAAATTAATTCTGACATGGTACTGGTTAGTAGTGCTCTATGCTATGAAAGTGCAATGTCGGCACTACTTTTTTAATACTTAAGTTCAGTTGCACTAGTTTTAACAAATAAATACACATTTGTAAAAAGCATTTTTGATTTGTTTAAGTGTAATATATTATGAATCTGTTGTTAATTTGGCATTACATTTGGAGAAGAGCACATACTGACTAGTAGGGTAGTCTAGGACTTGGTACTTGAGTGCAAAGACTTGAGACTTACCTGTGATCTGCAAAACAGTGACTTGGTTCCATCTCTCGCAGTGTGTGAGTTAGTTTGTGTTTCAAATTTATTTAATAAGCACCATGTAAACATAACATCAACTAAAAGAATAAAAGGTATTACACTGAGATTTGGGGCCATACGAGACAGGATGGGTAATAATTATACCCTTAGTTTATATTATGCTTTAGCACTTTAGCTTTGCTAACCGCACACTTACCAAACAAATGGCCATACAGCGTGTGACCTTCGAGGCCCCTAAGGATCAGGGGCCTTGGGGTAGTTGGCAACTTCGCATGGTTGGAAATCCAGCCCTGGCCCTCTGTCTAGGGGCCTCCACTGAAAATGAGGGTGGGGGTTAGATGTTGAGGAACAGCAGTTCAGCAGCTCTTAGGGTTTTTCCATGGGCCCAGGTCGGTCCACTTTTGCCACACCAATATATTACAATAGGAGAATGTACAGTATCACCTAAACAAGACTGTGTTGACAGTTTGGTCAACACCCGCATCTTGTTTATATGATATATCTAGGCTACAATAAACTATATATAGTTTATTATATAGGCAAATAAACAAATTTGACTCTTCCCGGAAGTTTGTAATGAATGAGGTCATGCAGAAGGAGGAAACAGATCTCGACGGCTAAGATGGCGGAGGAGCAGCAGGAATCATCACAGGGAGAGATGGAGGGTGAGAGAAACAGTTACAACACCGAATATCAAACAAACAATGCGGCCATTTCTCCTGCAAGTGAACCCGACAACCATGCGAGTGTCCGCTCGGGGTTTCAGCCGTTGCCCCCTCCGCAATTGAGGTGGTTGACATGCAGCGATGAGGGGGAGACAGAGGCCAGAGCTTGTTGGCTAGCATTAGCTAGCAACCATTGCTACACAAAGAAAAAACGCTTGTTTAGTTACTGACAGGGCGACAATAAATGACAGTGCCAGAGTTTTTGACTTAAGGAAATGTTAAAACTATAAGTTTAATATTAAACACAGGACACCCCCTTTTTGTGGCTAAAATGCGGTTATTCGTCGTGACTAAAATTTGTTTTGTTTTCGCACAGGTCGAGCTAGCCAAGTTTAGCAGACTGACGGTAGCTGGTGTTGTGGATTAACTTGTTTTCACGTGAACTGCTGGCTGTGAACCGTCTTTGGTTGCTTGTGGGGGGAAAATTTAGCTGCCTCCGTTGAATGCTCTATTATTGCCGTCGTTTTAGAATTGTTTTAATACATAGCACTCTGCTTCTGTTGTTATTTACTTGAGTGCAATGGTTTCACCGCTTTTTAATACCAAGAAGACCAATAAATAAATGTCACAGGCGCATTGTGCATTGATACTGTCACAGGATAACCCAGCTGCGTTGTTTAGGTTACATAGGTGCACATAACACCTGTAACTATTGTTTATCTAGAAGCAGAGCAGTTTGGTTGTTGTGTAACTTTATGCAGGTTAAATAATTTCTTGGGTTTAACCAGTGTTCTTATTTAATATGCTACTTTTCTGCTGTTTGCCAGCGCATTTGCTGCATTCAGTGTTCAGCCCTGACCTTCCAGCATTCTAACACTACAACACTGTAGCAATGTCTCTGCTCATTCGCAGTGTTGTAATGATGCAGCAGTGCCATGTTCCACTAAGGGATGATACATTTGAACCTGACCCGTTCTCCTTGCAGATGTGCTTCATGAACACTTCGCCCTGATCTGATTCAGATGTTTGAATCCAGATGCAGCACATTTCATTGAAGGATTCATAATGGAGCGGTTGATCACTGACCTTGCACAGTCCCATTGGAGTATTATTTTTCTCTTACAGGACGGAACTGCCTCGCATATGACGAGGCCATTATTGCCCAACAGGACAGAATTCAGCAGGAGGTGAGAAATCCCTTTTTATTGGCGAGGGCAGTTTTAATTCTGGAAGGTAAATGTGTCAGCAAAGACTACATGCTATTATTCTGCCTGTATGCGCCAAACAGGATCAGCAAGTTTCCCAATCTATAATATTATACAGTTAAATATCCAGAAAACTGTTCTTATGCAGCTGCCAACACCAAATAACATGCCCGAAATATTTGCCTTTATTTATTGTCATGAACTACTGATCTTTGTTTTCTGAAATTGCAAAATAGAACATTTTAGTACAGCCTTTGAATCAGTAACACTGACATTAACCTGATAACTATAAACCTGTTATGCACAAAGGTATTTTATAAAACAAACATAACATCCAAAATTAGAGTGGGAGTTCTGTATAAGTTTGTAACCCTTGCCCGAGACTATAAGCACAGCCGACAGCTGCTCAGGACAGAGTCACATATGAGTTAAGTTGCTTACAAACGTGCACTAATTCCATTTTATTTTGTGTGTTGGTGTGTAGATAGCCAACAGTAACCCCTTAGTGTCAGACAGACAGGACCTGTCGGTGCTGCAGAGGGAGTACGCTGAAGATGACACGGTTTATCAGCTCAAGATCAAGGTCAGTCAAACCGCTGTTGTGGTTTATCTATCAAGTTACTGACACAACAGGGGGCTTTTCCCTCCACAGTCCAAGGGTGCCATTTGTTCCAGTGGCACAAAACATAACCACCTCTTGCTTACACACTCTAATACAGTTTTTCCATTTGGTTTTGCTGTGTGATATAATTCTTTTTTTTTTTTTTTGCAGGACCTTTACAAAACATACTCGTACATTCGAAAGACGCGACCAGATGGGAACTGTTTCTACAGAGCCTTTGGCTTCGCACATCTCGAGTCCCTGCTAGACGACAGCAAAGAGCTTCAGAGGTTAGTGTCACAGAGGTTACTGTTTTTCACACATCAGTCAGCGTGGACTATTAAAGTCTGCACTGTTTATTTTCGTAGTTTTATACAAATCTGTCACGTGTAGTCACCTAACATGGAGTGCTGTGTTGTTGTCAGCTTGTTTTGTTTACTGCACTGTTTTTCATTATACTTAAGTTACTGAATACATGTTTTCTTTTTGTCTCTTCAGGTTCAAAGCTGTTGCATCTAAAAGTAAACTGGACCTGGTTAACGAGGGCTTCACTGAGTTTACCATTGAAGATTTTCACAATACTGTGAGTTTCCTGCACAAAAAAACATGAATTGGTTGTTTCTAATTGACAAACCTAAAAAGCTAAGGACATTACTGAACTAACAAATGTTACGAGATCATTATTTAGTTTATTAAAGTGAGGAGTGTGTATGACAGGGTTTTTGTATTGCTGCTGTAAAGTGTATGAGACAGTATGTACAGTATATATTGTGTCCTGTTGGATTAAGTGTGTGGAGCTGTTTGAATTCTGTTATGTTATGAAATAATTGTAGTTTGGCTCATTTCCTTGCCAACCCTAAATGATAATTTGCCAAAGCACTTGATGTATTTGGTCAGCTGGAGCAGACCGACCCACTAGGCTTTGCCAGTAGGGTGGTAAGTTTGCAAGCTGGACACCTACACATCAACCTAATAATGTAAATAATGTCTTTCCTCCAAGTTCATGGACCTGATCGAACTGTGTGAGAAACAGCCGAGCCTGCAGGAGCTGCTGAGCTCCTTCAACGACCAGAACGTGTCCGACTACGTGGTCGTGTACCTGCGGCTGCTCACCTCAGGCTACCTGCAGAGAGAGCATGGCTTCTTTCAGCACTTCATAGAGGGAGGACGCTCTGTCAAGGAGTTCTGTCAGCAGGTGAGTTTGAACTAAAAATGAACCTGCTTGTTTTGTATGCACATGAAGGTTTTTGTTGCTTAAAGAGTACACAGTCATACATTTGGTACGTAAGAATGAAGAAATATATGATATTAATGCTCAATGTCTATTAAGCATTTCAGCCCTTCTGCCAGAACAAACTGATACTTCATGTGCTTGTTCTTTTTTTTCATTTTTTTTTTCAAGGAGGTAGAGCCAATGTCTAAAGAAAGTGACCACATTCACATCATCGCCTTAGCCCAGGCCCTGGACGTATCCATCCTGGTGGAGTACATGGATAGAGGAGAGGGAGGGACAGTCAATCACCATGTCTTCCCTGAAGGCGGAGATCCACGCATCTTCCTTCTCTATAGACCTGGCCATTATGACATCTTGTACAAATAACACTCCTGGCCACAGCCCACCTCCTCCTCCTCCTGCTGTATGCTACAGCAGTGGATTAAAAAATAAATTCAGCTGCCACATTGATGAAGCATACATCTGTGTATGAGATTACACTCATGTATTTGAAAAAAATAAATAAAATAAAAGATAAAATCACATTACATGCCTCCCTTTCCCCTCTCGCCCAAAGTTTACCCTCAGTCATCTCAAAATGGTTAATTAAAAATCTTTGGAAAAATAGAAGTGACTCCAGGCATTTAGAGTTGTACAGGTTTGTTTTTTTTGTGGTTGTAAATGTTATCTACTTGTTTATGTTGGATTCTTTTCCTTTGTTACACTGCGTTTCATTGAGTTTTATTAAAGGGATTTACATCTTATTTCTTGTCATGTTTTCTGTAAAGAGTCAGGGCTGCAACAAAGGATTATTTACTTTATCAATTCATCACTTACATTTTACTTTTTGGTGTTGATTCATTGAGAAATAATGGAGTCCCAGGTGACATCATAAAATAGCCCACCAACAGTCCAGAATCCAAGGCTTTTAAATTTGCACAGATGAAAAACAAGAAGATGATTACATTTGAGAAGGTGAAACCAGCGACTGTTGTGTTGAAAGCTTGTTAAATAACACTGTTAAGCTCAAGGATAGAAATGAAATGAGCCCCATAAGCATTGTTACATTTTGATAGTGACAAGGAAGGAAGGGTATCCACCTAAAAGCCTTATTGGTAATCACATCGCGGAGATCTCGTAGATTTTACCAAAAGCACCACACGTGCGTGATTTACATGGTGGACTGAAATGACTACAGGAGAACAGCTGCTTTTTAATAACACAGTTAAGTGCATTCACTTTGTTTACGCCTGCACTCACACATGCGCAATCGCGTCATTGCTGCGGGACCTGATCCATGATTGTTATATACAACAGCAGATGCTATCTCGTTACCGTATTCATGGACGCCAATAGTCGTTGTTGGTACCCAGAAATACAGACAGAGTGAGAGCTCTTCCCTTGGAGAAGAGTGAGGACATCTCTAACTAAGTCGCCGAGGGAAAATGTCTCCGTTTTCAAAGTCGTTGACATCGTCTGCGAGGAGAATAGTCGCAGCATGTGTACGGCACCACTCCTCTCTTACAAGTACGTTTAAACCAAGAAATATTATCTCATTTACAGCGACTCCCAGTAGCACGTGACAGTATCACAGCAGTCGACTGAGTTAGCTAGTTAGCCAGCTACGTTAACCATGTGTATGAGTAACGTTCGCGGGACTGATAACATTTTAATGTTAGGAAGTGCTCGTTTTAACTTAGGTTCTGTGTGACTGTGTATTTATGTCTGAAATGACAGCTATATCTAAACATTCCTTCTATATTTTATTTTGGATAAGTACCATTAAGCACTTTTTATTCTCCAAATCTGTACAGTACACGCAGCTGATAGTTTATGTACGCCAAGCTAAAACTAAAAAACTCGAAGTCCTGCAATAAATCCAGTGTAATGTTCCGTTTTACGTTAACTGTTCCATAAAGGTGCTGATTCAGCGTCATGAGCATTTTGTGCATTATACAGATGTTCTATTATTAAGCATACTCTCATAGATATAAATAGGGTTAGACAAAATGAGAGACATACCTGTAAGTGTGTTAGGGGCCTCCCATCAGAGGTCAGTCACTGTCTGACTTTATCCCTTTAGATTTGAAGAACAGAACATGTGTCTTTAGAGGGGGTGGGGGCCCCTGTCTCCTGAATGGTCGTTCTGGTGAACCAGAACACTCTCATACAGGTTAACATGTAGGAACAAATGTTACATGTTACATGTAGTAAACAAAATGCAGGACTGTTACAAGACTGCATCACTGGCACTGATTAAATGTTGCTTTTATTTGGGAATCGTTTGACAAACTTGAGATCACATTTGTGCTAAGATCCCTTGTGGCTTCTGAGGATTAAGGAAAGGAATTAAATGATGTGTTATAAGTCCCTCAATATATGACATATATGTTTTCATGTTCGCTTACTAACTTGTATGAGATAATCACCCAGTCTGTGTTTGTGCCTAGCTGAACTGATTGAAAACATGGATAAGAAAGCAACCTGGGACCGCTTCTACGCTGAGAGCAGCAGCAGGACGCCCACCTTCAAAAACTTTGAGTGGTTCTTCGGCTTTGATGCTGTCCGAGACTTCATTATGCCCCTCTTGCAGACCGCGCCCCACCCCGATGCTCTGCTCCAAGTCCTGGATATGGGCTGTGGCACTTCTGCTTTAGGGCCCTGTATTTACAGACACTCGCCTCTCCCCGTGCAGGTCACTTGTGTTGACATTTCCCCCATAGCGGTACGACTAATGCAGGAACACGTCCAAGCCAAAGCCATTGAACCTCAGAATTCTTCTTCTCAGCTCGGGTTTGTAGAGCTGGACTGCACACAGCTTCACAAGCACTATGGTTCAAGCAGTGTTGACCTTATAGTTGACAAGGGTACCACAGACGCCTTGCTGAGGTCTAAGGAAGGGAAAGGGAAGGCCGGTCTGGTGCTCAAGCAGTGTCTGAAGGCGTTGCGGAGCTCAGGATCTCTTCTCCAGTTCTCCGATGAGGACCCTGATGCCAGGCTGCTGTGGCTGGAGACGGAGGCACAGGAGCACGGGGTGATGGCGGCGGATGTTGGGGTGCAGGAGGTCGGGGAGCTGAGGGGAGTGTCTTACTACTGTTACCAAGTGGTTCCTCGCTTGATTGTACAGCAGTGATTTTCAGCTTTTGCATCAGAATATTAAATGAGTAAATTATTGGTGGAATAAAAAAGTGTTTTATTCTTTACTCAATTATACTGCATTGCTGTCATTATATTATCTATATATATGTAAACTCCAAGGCAAATTATGCATACCTGTGGTGTAATACAGGCACATCTTAATGAATTAGAATATCGTGGAAAAGTTCAGTTATTTCAGTAATTCAGTCAGAAAGAGAAACTCATAGATTCTTTACTCACAGAGTGTAACATTTCAAGCCTTTATTTCCTTTATTTTTGATGATTATGGCTTGCAGCTAATGAAAACCCCCAATTCAGTATCTACCGAAAATTAGAATATTATGAAAAAGTTCAATATTGTAGACTCATGGTGTCACTCTCTGATCAGCTAATTAACACACAACACCTGCAAAGGTTTCCTGAGCCTTTACATGGTCTGTTCAGTAGGCAACACAGTCATGAGGAAGACTGCTGACGTGACGGTAGTCCAGAAGACATTGACATCCTCCACAAGGAGGGTAAGCCACAAAAGATCATTGCTAAAGTAGCTGGCTGTTCAGAGAGTGCTGCATCCAAGCATATTCATAGAAGGTTGAGTGGAAGGAACAAGGTGCACAGGCACCCTGGATAACCGCAGCCTTGTGAAGCAAAGATTCACAAGGAGTGGACTGAGGCTGGAGTCAGTGCATGAAGAGCCACCACGCACAGACCTATCCAGGCCATGGACTACATCTGTCGCATTCCTCGTGTCAAGACACTCCTGAACCAGAGACAGCGTCAGAAGCGTCTTACCTGGGCTGAGGAGAAACAGAACTGGACTGTTGCTCAGTGGTCCAAAGTCCTCTTTTCAGATGAAAGTACATTTTGCATTTGATTTGGAAATGGTCCCAGAGTCTGGAGGAAGAGTGGAGAGGCACAGAATCCAAGTTGCTTGAAGTCCAGTGTGAAGTTTCCACAGTCTTATGATTTGGGAGCCATGTCATCTGCTGGTATTGTCCACTGTTTTATCAAGTCCAAAGTCCATGCAGCTGTTTTAGGGCGCTTCATGCTTCCTTCTGCTGACAAGCTTTATGGAGATGCTGATTTGATTTTCCAGCAGGACGTGGCACCTGCCCACACTGCCAAAAGTACCAATACCTGGGCCCTATCAATGCAACCTGGCCTTCCATAACACCTCTGCAGTGCCACAGGCTGGTCGCCTCCGTGCCACGCCGCATTGATGCAGTAAGTCATGCAAAACAAGCCTCAACCAAGTATTGAGTGCATATACATGAACATACTTTTCTGTAGACATTTCTGTATTAAAAATCTTTTTTTATTTGGTCTTATGTAGTATTCAGATTTTCTGAGATACTGAATTTGGGGTTTTCATTAACTGAAACTATAATCATCGAAATGAAAGGAAATAAAGGCTTGAAATATTCAAACTATTGAACAATCTATAAGTTTCACTTTCTGACTTGAATTACTGAAATAATAAAATGTGTCCCCGATATTCTAAAGCTTTGAATACAGTATACACTCTACATGTGTCCAACTTCATAATGCACACAGACTGACAGGTCAGTCATGCCATCTACAGCTGTTTACTGTAAATCTATTGTAGAGTTTGCAGCCTCCCCCTCTCCTTTATCTTTCAATACTTGTTATACACTCCCATCTAGTGGCAAGCGGTGGCAGCCTCATCCAGGATGCCACGGTGTAGAATACAAATACTTGTGTCTGATTAGTTCCCCATTATCTTGGCTTCTTTATGTAATATGAACAGAGGCTGAGAGCGTGATAAAAAAGAAACACAAGCAAAAAGGTACCAGGGAACAAGATGTGGAGTTAGGGAACAAGGAGGTAACAATCAGGGAACTTAAAAAGATCAACATATACTGTAGGTACTTACAGGTACCTATTATTATAGGGGTACAGTGTGACCTACTGAATAACATTCTGGCGTTTGAGATGAATTTAAAAACTTTTTAACTGCTACGTAGCTATTCATGTATTACGGTGGTACATGAGCATAGTAAAGTTTTGAGAGCCGTACACGGATCATAAATGAGTGTTACAGAAACTTTCTATGTAAAAACATTTGTGGCATAATTACAATCAATCTAATTATTTAAACTCACCTTATTTAGATTGTTTTCTATACGTTTGGTACAAATGTTAGACTTGATATATAATAGGCTTTTGACTTTACCACAATACAACTAATTGATAATGTATCCAAGCAAATAAATCACAAATTCATTTAAATTAAGTGGGAGCAATCAGTTTAGAATGTTAGTTAAACCTAATTACCAGTCAAAAGTTTGGTTACATTTGAATGGGAAAGTGTGTCCAAACTTTTGACTGGTACTGTACATTTTACAGATTTGCATATTTCAGCCTGCACATCATTCAGATGTGATATGATCGTTACCTCAAATTGAGGAAAACATTTATCCAGACGATGGATTTCAACTAAATTTTAGACATTGATTAATTTCTTACACCATAGAAATAAGAGGTAAGTTACCAGCAGAGCTGCAGACTTCTGTTCCTGGTTTATACCCAGGTGGTCTGGATACACTTCCTGAAAAAAAGAGGATACTTTTTTAATCACTACAGACAGATTTCCTGAACTTGTGAGTGGTGTGAATGAGATGAACTGTCATGCAAAAACTGTTGTGTTCTTCATTTAGAAGTCAAACACACATTTACCCTATGTTCTCAATAGACTATTGGTCAGGATTCCTGTTTTTTTATTTAAATGATCTTGGATCAATTCCTGCTGTAGTAATTTTTAAAAATTATTTTATGCCCCTAATGGTTAGGGGCATAAAATGGCTCCAGTGCACAAGTAAGTTACCTATTTTAGAACAGATGCTCTGGCAAATAAGTCTAAATAATGTGCATGTGCCATTTTTGAAACATGGGGCCATATATGGAGAAGGAAATGGGGTTTTAGGTGGAAGTTACGCACAGGGCTAGCGTTAACTGGCGTGCCAAAAAAATTATTTATTCAAAAAAATTCTAGAGCTGAATCAAAATTATATTCAAACTGAAAAACTTTTAATACTTATTTTTATTTTGAATACATCACTACATTTTTCAGACTTCAACATCAAAACTTGAAATTTCAGATTCAGATTTTTTTTTCGATTGAACAAAACTTATGACCTTAATTTAGCTCCATAGCAGCAGAGATGACAAGCAAAGATGGCCAGGGCGACAACCTTTGTTACGTTGAGTGAAACTCTTGCAGGAAACAAAAAAAAAACCTTACACATGCATTAGTGATCACTCCAACATGAGCACAAAGAGCTTTTCATGACTTCATATTCCAGGCATGCTCCAGTGGGTGGAAAACAAGGAGGAATCCAACCAGGGTGCAATCAATACCGGAGCTTTTATATGTTGGTGGGATTTTGTAGGGTAGTAATCTCTTTATGGATTCATCAGCTGTTGCGGTGAAGACGGGTTTCTGGTTGATCTGGTGTCTACACTCTGACCACAGTGGGACAAAGACAAAGAGAAACTGATAAAGAGGAGAAGAAGGAGGAGGAGGAAGTGCTATGATTGAAGTAAAAGCTACAGCACTCCCCAGCTGTAACACAAACATCAGCACTTATTCTGGGTTCAACTCCTAGGTGGTCCAGGGAGAGCCATATTTCAAGTCTCCTCCGACAGACTTACGATCTCGACAGTGGAGGTATTTCACTCACAGACTGAAGCTGGATGTTGACTTTGCAATAGAGGGAGCTGTTAACAACCATCGACATAAGGACCACAGACTCAAGGAATCGCTCCCTGGAAAGCCGCACTTTGCTCCACTCGCCCATTTTTCAAGAGCAGACTGAATTCTGTCATCTATAAATTTCCCCATAAAGGAGCTGTTGTGTGTGTATGTGTTTGTGTTTGTGTTTGTGTTTGTGTGTGTGTGTGTGTGTGTGTGTGTGTGTGTATGCTTTGGCATGTGCAGCTACTAAGCAAAGCATGCCTTCAACATTTGAGGATAATATATTCATAGACCTATTTTACTCTCATGCATAACACAATACAGATCCTCAGGGCTTCCATTAATTAAGACCTGCTGAACACACATTTACACACACACTGTGGCATGTTCTGTAAACTGCCAGGAGACTACCAGCATTCACGTATAGTCCAAAGAAAATGTATGCTTTTGTTACTGTTAGCACTGTTAAAAGCTACAGGGAGAGGAAAGTTCAAAGTTCTCCAGTATCTGTGGGGATGAAAGAGGCTGTCATGAAAGCACCAAGAGGACCTCATCCATAATGAATGCAGGGAGAAGGTGAATCACCAATGTAAGAAAGGTTTGATCCATCTGCAGGCACAACTCCAACACATTTGAACCCATTTTAATATAATTTTCCACAATACTGATAGAGTCTGGACAAAATCTTGTCAATTTTGTTGCTGTAGTCCATTGGGCTTTTAATGGCTCTATATTATTGCTTACTCTGTGTGCTGTGTGTATGTATGTATAAATGTATCCATGGTCATACTATTTACAATTTGCCCTGAAATGTACACAGCAGATGCACACAGGTAATGTAATCATACCGAACTGAGTGGGGAGAAAGTGACCTTTCATACAAAGCAAGCAAATGATTTGATGAAATAATTTGAGATTTTACTTAGACATGATATATATGTATAATAGGAAAGATCAGAAGATCAGAGTCCAGACTGAATCAGCCCTAACCTCAAACAAGTTAAAAATCTATGTTTTCTCACATGCTGTTTGTAAATAGTTTTGCTAAATATACATTTATTCTTCCATGCAGTTGCTATGAATGAAAATTAATCTTATGGTTAGATTATTACTTTGGTTCCACAACGGTTTCTTTTACCTCTGGTAACAACATGAGGGTGAAAATAGTTTTTATAGGCTGATCTGATATGTGAAGAATCTCTTTCATAGCAGTTTATTAAATTGATTGTATTTTCTTTGTGTGTGCAATAATACATTTAATACAGTGATCTTAGAAGGCAGCAAAGTTACAGACATGCATTTGTCTCGCTGTCTGTCTGCATGTTTAATCTTTTGCGCTTTTCTGTAATCCGACACCATTCACTTCAGATTTGTGTCACGTTAAAAGTGATACAGAAATATTACTTAGGTCCAACCTAGTCCTGACTTTTACATCATTTTAAGTTGCCATCAGATTCATGTAAAGGGATGCATGTCTGAAAGGGGCTGAAGTTTGTTTTAATTGGAGACTAACGGCTCAATCAGTAAAAATCTGCATTAGATGTGTGAAGAAGAATATTAGGCTGAAGATTGTTGAAGTTTGGTCATTGAGTTCATTTAAAGTTGGACTCATACGTCAAAAGACCTGTGTTGATTGAACGAGCTCCATCGAAAGCATGGCTGAAGATCTGGATGTGATGTGGAGAGGACTTCTGATGAGCTCCACTCAGACTCTGAATGTGGTGAACTGGAGGTGAACGGGGTGGAGGAGGGTCACAGCGAATCCACAGTGAAATGACAGCTCACAGCAAGCAGGAGGAGAACAGATTTTACTTTAAACTGCAGTAATATTATTGGCTGATGGACAATGTGGCGAAATCTCATTGGTGATAAGTGAGAGAGTAAACACCCAAAATCAGATTATTAAGAAAGCAGGGAGAGAGAAAGAGAGAGGAATGTGAATGATTGAGGCATAAACGCTGAGCTTCATTAGTGGATTTTCATATAAATATATTTCCTTGTGTGCCCTTCAGTAAAAATTAAGAGGAAGTGCAAGTACAACAAGTAGTGTTTGGAACAAATAACATGTTAGGGTTGATATCTTAAACAGTTATCAAAGTGAGCAAGGATGTTTGGTCTGCCTGCAGCTTTTCTAATTCAGCGTTTCCACTTACAAGGCCTCTGCTAACCAGACTCTCTAAGTAGAGGAGTTGAGGTGCATTTGCTACCCTCATTATTTAGCCGCAATTCTCCCAAAAGGTTATTATTAGCCGCAAGAAGGATGATTATGAAAATATGTTATTGTAGGGCAGGAAAGCCCTTAGGTCCTGTCAGTCAGCAGCAGGCTTGATGCTGTGCTGGCTGGAGCACTGCTCTGGGTCAACAGCTGTGTCTTGTCTGTTGGCAGGATGTGTGCATGACTGTGTGTGTGTGTGTGTGTGTGTGTGTGGATGTTTTGTGGTGTGTATTCTTAGTATGTGTGTGCTTGTCAACAGTTTATGTAATTTATAGTCTTCAGTATTTTCTGAATTGGACTCATGAGTGTTTGTGTTAGTTTGTGCATGGCTACATCACGCATACGCTTTGCTTGTGCATGTGAGTACTGTATTGTAGGAATGTGTCTGAGGGTCTAATTTGGGTTGGAGTTATTTCAGAGAGAGGACCCAGCTGATTGGCTGCTTTTGTGCTGACATCATCGCAGGCTCTGAGGAGCAACAAGCTTGCCAGGATTTGTCTGTGACTCACGCTCAGTCTACAGTCTGTAATGTGCCAGTTTACAGCACACAGTCAACAAACACTGGGCTTATATTATAAGGCACAATGAAGGAACACATGGAGGAGGCTACAAAGGGCCTGTGTGCCCATCTGCACATTGGACTTTTAGTTATTCAAACATTTCTCAGCACAGAGCTGCTTTATTGGAAAAAATGATTTCATAGGTTGATTTGAGCTTCAGTGGGAGGAGCCAAAAAATATTTTCCTGAGGGATAAGGATTAAAGGATAAGTCTGGCATTATTGTATATATTTCTTATTGACAACAATTCCCATGAGAAGACCAGCAATGCTTGGATCATCTCTCAATACTTACTCAATGCACAGATTTCCCTACTGTATCTGTGTCCCTGATGCAGATCTCAATGCTGTTATATTGGGTATCTGCTGATACCAAGTCCGATCTGATACAAATTCCAAAATATTAAATATTTATCTGACACATTGAAATTATATGCGTAGCCTTCTAACTTTTACCCACCTTGTTTTTCACGAGCTACTTGATCCACATCCTGAAAGTCAATTTTCTAAGCATTTATTGATATGATATCAATGAGATTAGAAGAGTAACTGGGAGAAAGTAACTCCTGAAACTGACGTGACGTGATCAGCCAGAAAAGACTCATCACTCTGGAGTTGGGACTACAGAAACATGCAAGTCATGAATCATTTACCTCATAAACAATCTTTGGCAGAGTACGGACACCGACTTGCAGAGAGCACACATATCCAACAGCCAACTCTGACTTTCCATCAAATTATTCACTGAATTCATGTTCACGTTTGAACAGCACCGGCTAAAAAGGAGAAGCTGCTAGCTGAATCATTTTTGGACAACAGTCGAGGTCTGTGGCACAGAGAAATAAATCACCTAGTTAGTAGGATCAATTCATTGCCAGCTTAGTCTTTAAAGGGTAAAATAGGGAACAAATAACAAATCAGAACATGAATTAGATATAGACTCATTTTTCATTTGCTATATATTTTATATATAGCAAATAGACTTGTCCTGGAGCAGCTCCAGCCCCTGGTCCAACCATATTTGGACCCTCTACATTCTATACCCTCTACACCCTCTATATTCTACTGTTTATTATTCTTTTACAATAACTTTATTGAGCAGTGCAACTGTATCAAAAAGCTATTTCCCTTCTGGGATCAATAAAGTATTCTGATTCTGATTCTGATTATATTAACAATTAGGTGTCGGAATTTCAAAATCAATCAAAATCTTAATTTCAAATATTACGTAGTTTGATAGTAAGGTATAGGTCACCCGGGCAAATACACCATATTCCTGTAATATACATAATTATAAAAAACAATGTATTTTTGTAGCATTCTCAGTATTGTACTAAATATTGCAGTTAATGCATGCTTTTTAAATCATTGATTCATTACCATGAAACTCTGTGATTCTTTTTCTTTGGTAATTATAGTTTAACTCAACCGATGAGATTATTTCTGCCTCAAAAATAGGTTTGTCTCTGAGAAGTCTTTGTTGAGTTTGAAATCGGCTCTGAAATCCATTTTGAGATATGAAATTATTTTTAGCTTTCCATGCTGTTCAGTTTAGCTCAGAACGTGTGTTTCTGTTTGTAATCTCCACTGTATGTACTGCACCATCTGTTAACATTATATGAGACAACCTCTTTCTTGGAAACTTGGGAGGTATGTATCTGCACCTAGACAGATTCCTATACATTTGTTTTAGTGATACAATTGGCAATCTAGAATAAATCAAATTGTGTGCAATAACTGTATAATGAGCACTCTCATCTTCTTTTTACTCTGGCTACAAATGATTTCTGTCTTTATCCTGTCATGAAAAACAGACTTACAGCTAAATACTCATACTCCTAATCAGGAAGTGACAGATTGTTGTGATTGTCATGTCTTCATCCTCCAAAACACAGAGGTTAGGGTAATTCAGTACTTACATACACACCAGGCCATATCATTTCCATGCAGAAAGTGGTGGTGATAATGTTTTGGCAAAATAAGATGTAGAAAGAACCAAAATGACATAAAAAACGTCAGATGCTCAAAAATCATTTGTACAGATGGGTTGCAAGTGTTTTAACTGAATGTCAAGCCTCATAGCTTCCTCTAATTTGCTGTATAAGTAATCTGCTACACTGCTTCAGTGCCAAGTAAGATGATTGAGCGGCTGCAATGATTTGTTCACATTCCGCAGTTAGAAATCAAATTCTGCAAAGGCTTGTCGAGTAACAGCAGTATAAACACAGCCAGTGATCTAAAGAGCAGATTTAGCTGCTTGGTACTTCCCAATGATTATTTAATTTTCCTCTCATTTATTGTTGTTCATGTTCATTATTTTTCATTATCACAGAATGTCAATTCTGTTTGTCAAGTCTTTCAAAGTCCTGGTGTCACTGTGCCAGATGTATGAGTACATATTATTAAAAATCCCTGTGCAGTTTATTCTTCTGGCAAACAAATTGACTTAGCTAACTATTATCAGTATCAGTTTTTGATTATTACATTCTCATGAATTCCTAATTCTTCTCAATGAGTGTTCGTGTTTGTTCATGTCCACTTGGACCTTTTTCAATCATATCCCTTGCAGCAACACAAAACAGAAAAGGGGCTCTTTTGCCACTTATTGAAGGCACGGAGTGGTTACAGATGGGCTTGTGTTTTGTGTGGTCAGCTGCATGCAGCCGTCTGGAAGCTGCATGGCTGTTGTTGTCGTCGCTGTAGCTGTGGCTGCTGCTTGACAATGAGCCTCTGGCACTGAGCTGCTGTCAGTCTGGCAGACAGACAGGCCTACACCCTGGTCACTGCCGCCTCATGCCATCTGGGTCTCTGCACTGAGAGGAGAGGACAGGGGCATGCCAATAGGAGGACACGGGATAAGGTCATACACACACTGGCCTACTGACTGGCATGCTGTTTGACTGGCTGATTGAGTTGGTTTTTTGGTTTTCCATCTCAAGACAGGATTATACAGGTTTAGTCAGGTCTGAGCGTTTAGAACATTTCCAAAATGCATCAGCGAATATAAAATCAGACATCTGTGTTGCTCCTGACACATAGATAGATCAACAGGACTAGTCTACAACCATGCTAGCAGCTCCGAGAGGCTGTACTTATGTACAGTGGTGCTTGTGATGCTCCCAATGACAATGCTAACATGCTGATGTTGAACAGGAAAAATATTTAACATTTACACCATCTTAGTTTAGCTCGTTAGCATGCTATCATTTGCTAGTTAGCACAAAACACATCGTACAAGACAGAGACGCTATAGACAATAATGTTAAGGCATCACCAAAGTTTTTACAAATCATCCTGAGGGGAACATGAATGTCTGAACCAAATGTCATGGCTGTGTATCCAATAGCTGTGTATAGCCTGTAGCCTGACTAACCAATACATTTGAGAAAAAAAGGTTTTCCACTTCCTCTCAGACAGTCAGACTTAACCCTAACCTCTGGAAGAAATTGAGCTCACTGGATCTGTTGAATGTCATGCTTTGGTCTGGGCTGTGTTCAGTCTACTGTGTGACGTAGGAGTTAAAACAAGTTAAAACATTAACTTGCACAATGAGAGCCGTAGGGACGAATACAGTAAGCCGTGTCCCAATGACTAATAAGGCTTTATACAACTCCATCTGTGATAATCTACAAAATTTCCACTAATGCGAACCATATGGAGCCATAAATCCTGGCTGAGAAACTCTGCCTTATTTTGGACTGCATATTTGCAGACATCACACCGCAGCATTGACAGAACGCTTCGCACTACACAGCCCCTCCACATCCACACTTCTCAGATCACTACGCAGCCGCTCATGTAAACAGGCCTGTCCATGTAGAAAAACTGCACCAGCACCAACTAGCTGACCTCAGATCTGTCATTAAACGGGACTCTCCCCCAAAAGCTGAACCCCCACCTCTGTTTAATTATGTATGTGGGCTGAGCAATCAGTCTCCCTGTACGGTACTGTACACTCTATCGTGCTGCTTCCTTGAGCTTGCAAGCTGATTATGGAGCTTTGGCAGTCCAAGCACTTTGAATTATTTAAATCTCTGTTAAGCCTGCCGTACATATATCAATGGAAGAAATGGATTAGGGGTTGACATGTTTTCTCCTCTGGCTTTGCCCCCCACTTGCCTTTTCCTCTGAAACCTGACAAACACTCACGCAAATCATAACAGTGCCTTTCAAGGAAATGGCAATTTTCCTAATTCCCCATTGAAGCATGTCTCACAGTGGATGTTGCTTTTAGCTGTATTGGGGTTGAGATTATGCTGCCGGATTAGGGATTGTTTTTTTGTGCCAAGTTCTCAGTGTGCAGAAAGGTCCGGTTAGAAGGGCCCACCCTGGAGAACTGGGCTTGTTCAAGGGAGGCCCTCGTGTGGGTGGGCTGTGGAGAGGTGATGGATCCCCTTTTCACACAAACCCCTGGAGGAAAGCACACAATCAATATCCTGCTGTCTGCCTCCAGTGCCAATAAATGAAAACACGGTAGCGTAAAGACATGAATAAATAAAGGGAGGCACTCTTTTTTACATTAGGGGCGGGATTGTACACAAAGCCGAGCAGATACTGCATTTAGAAAGACTATAATGGTCTCTCCGTCCCTCAGCGGGACACTTGCTGCAAATTTATGTTTGCAGCTAACAGATTTGTTCACAGGGCAGAAAACAAGCAGTATTTATTCAGTGGAGTGCAAGCTGGCTCAGATTTGTATAAATGTTTCAATTAATCCTGAAAATCGATGCCGTAACATTTCCTCACCATTCTTTCCGTCTGCAGGTTTGCTGCGGTTGACAGCTGCAGCTTAGGTGTCAAGATCGGCTGTTAAATTTGTAAATAGGTCTTTTTCCTGTCAACTGACATGAAATTACAGCTAGAGGTAATAGAACAGAGGAGCTGTCTGTCAGGTGGGAAGGAGAGGGAGAAAGAGAGGCCAGAGGAGAGCGACATGCCCATCAGGCTGGATGAGTGACAGGGGATAAGAGAAGCTCTTCAATCCACTCAGGCTGCCACAGAAATGAATTCACATCTCCTCAATTGCACCATTAGTGGAGAGAGAGAGCAAAGGGAAGGCTTTCTGTGCCTTCCATGCAGTCAAGGGAGACCAGTAGAGGGACTTGCTGTGTTTTACTTCCTTAAGTGCTTCATAATGATGATAACACTGTATGTCTACTCAGTTGCACGACTATGCTAATCCTATAAGTGAGATATCCCTTGTGGCAAAGAAAATCTGGCAGTCACTGAATTCACACACTTGCACTTCAGATCTAATTTCCAACAAAGAGATTCTCGTTTTCACCACTTACACGACTATCTGTTACTGTCAAACGCAAATAAAGAAAGAGTTGGAGCACACAGACAGCAGTTGATGGCATTTTCGTAATGTTTTGATGTGCAGACATTTTGCACAAGAAATATACGATTTGTTATCGCCAGCAGTCTACCCGACACCCGCTAACATTCAGAAGCAAACACAGTGTGAACATGCAGAAGTTATTTGGTTTCTGTCGCCTCCATTATAAGTCCCAATTCCAGCACATAAAATGAAGTCATTTCTCTGCCATCGTTGGCAGACTGCCCAAAGCCACTGACGGTTTTCTGTCCTTTTCTGCCAGAGCTCTGACAAGTGACAGGTGATCTATGGCTCCTTGAAGGCTGGGATCTAAATCTGAAACGAGCTTAGCGGCGGCTCCCAAAATGAGAATTGATAATCGAATGATGCTGAATGAGGGGGCCTGTCAGTACATTGTAAGGGAGCTGACGGATTTAGTTAAGGGAGAAGGAAGGCATGGCGGATGAATTTTGGCAGGATAAAGAATTGCTCACCACCGAGAGAGAGCGAGAAGCTGATCCTGCTACAGCTATTTCAGATTTTCTGTGTGTTTACATGCTGGTAGAGTTCTAGACGGATAACTGAAGGGGTACTGAGTATATTATGATCAGGTCTCTATAAAACACAACAGGATAGGTTCATTCTTTGTTAGCTTAAGCCTGTCTGGTTTATAACTTTTAAATAGTGATGATGAGAGAAAAAGACACAGAGAAACAGAGAGGGGAGAGATTTTATGTGACCAAGGCTGTGATCCAGGGTCAAACCCATAATGTTTTATGTAAATGTATCGCATTTTTAGCCCACTATGCCAAAGAACGCTTCTCTAATGCTTTCCTCTTACACTGTCTTCAATGCACAAGGAGTATTGATCTCATTTTGCTCTGTATAATTAATTGATTCATAACTACAGTTAATACCAGGGAGACCGTGAAAGTGCATTTTTATGTACAACAGTATACTGTTTCTCTTTTGTAGGCAAACTACTAATGTTCATTGAACTTGTTAATTAAATAAAATTAATTAGCTTTTGGGTTAATTAAACCGATTTTTTTTGCTGGTAGTAAATACAAGTACTTCAGATTCAGAAAACAAAAAGTATTTTTTGTAAAAAACGTTTTTTCTATGACGAAAATGAGACTAAAAGTAAATTAAAAATGAACCCTTGAAAACAAAACCTATGACAATTTAGGGATTACAGTTTTTATCAACAAATAAAAACAACACAATATCTGCAAGATAAATTACTGTTTTAATGCAGTTTTGTTTATCATCCACCACCCCAAAATACCTCTTCAGTTTAGTCAGTTTAGCTTCTCTTCCATTGCACTAATAGCAGCATCTTGCCTTTCAGTAACATTACGTCTCTGCCAGTAATGTTAGCTAACCTAACCAGTTCTTAGATGGAAAAAGTAACGTGGAGTGGCAGCTAAACAGCTAGGAACCACGAAACATGCAGACTACCAAAGCACACAGACACACAAGAGAAGTGGATGATAGTGATGATAGGAGTGAGTGCAGAATTATGAACCTACAGTAAATCTTTCTCCAAATGTCGCTGAAGGAATATGCGCTAGTATTCTCAAACGTTTATCTGCTCGTCACAAGCTAAACTCAGGCAGTGAAAAGTATTTTAGTGAATAAACAACCTTCTGAAAACTGGACTAAAATGTCAATAACTAAATGACTAAAATGTGACCAAAACTATGACACATTTTTATCTAGGACAACAAATAAATCACTAGGTGTCAAAATGAAAATCGTTTCATTTGTGGTAATGGTGGATGTTTGCCTTGTGATGTCCACCCTTCCTTTTAACTCACTGCTGGTTTTAATGCTCGCGAGCATGGTTGGCGACACCCACAATTGTCTCATGTTGCATTACAGTGCTCAGAAGACACTCATGACTCATGACACACTGCAGATATTATAACTTCCAACTTGATGTGATATGACATCTCTCAGTGCTGCAGATATTTTTGCTTTTCTTGGACCGCGTCTCACGGCGCCTGTTAGTGTCAAACTAGCTGTACTGTAGAAGGTTTTGCAGCAGCCAGGGAATTAATTGGAAGCTGTGGGCACTTTGTGAAATCACGTTTGAGCCTCGTAAAGTCTCTCACATTCCAGTTGAGAATGGAAATTCTCTTGAAATATTGCTTGTGATAGTCTGTCAGAGTTCAGACCCCTCAATATCTGTTTACTGGTTCCCAAACTTCCTTTTGACAGGGAACCCTTCATTGAGGTCAGAAAATTCCCCACGGAAAACTGTGTTTATGCTGTGTTTAAAAGTTTACGGTGGTTTACAGGATATTAATGCAATACAGGTCTCAGCAGAGCAGATATCATGGTCATTTTAGCTTTGTAAAGACTTTACTACTTTAAAAAGTAGAGGCAGGCAATGTTGTAGTTTGTGCAGTCCAAAACGTTTCTATCCATTTCACAATATCAGACAGATATGATTTATTTTGAGTGTTTAAGCTTTTTTTTTTAAAGAATCATGTTTAGTTTGTTTGTGTAACTCTTAAATTAAATTATTATATTATATTGATACTACAGCTATTGTATATTTTTTCATTTTCCAAAACCATTTCTGGAAATTGTAAGTTTTAAACCTATGGGTGGGTGTTTCTCATGGCAGTGGTGGACTTACATTAGAGAGCTGCCAATTTTAGCATACATGCTGTCCTCTTCTATGGTGTGCTACCAACTGGACCACGTCGTCACTCTTTATATCCCACAAAGGTTGATACAAAGCATTTTTACCTTTACACATAGCGATGGTTATCAACTGAGTTCTTTAAGCTGTCTGTGACTCAACAGTTAGGAGGTGCTATTAAGTTTTGTTACTTACTTTTAGAGTGGAAGCTAGTTAGCCCAAGTTAGTTAGAGGCACCAATGCCTCTAGACATTTCTTCTGTGCATGATATTTCATTTCCTGCACACACAGTGCTGCTGTGTTCGTTTTGCATTGTACAAAGTAGGGGTTTCTAGGTAACGTTAGCTGTCTCTCTTGCATGGGTACAATTGTGGTGAAAACAAATGTCTGAAATTTTGGTAATTCACATTTTGAACAAACAATTATACAATTTAATACACGTATGATGTACATATTTCTGAACTAAAACGTTTTTTAATTTGTTAGGGTATGGTTAGGACTTCAACATGTGTTTGATAGTATTATCGTATTACTACTAAAAACAGGCCAAAGATAAACATGACATAGTGCACAGTGCAGCCATACTCTTTCAAGATCCCTTTCAAACAGAGCTGTGGGGCAACACTTCTGTAGTATTATCACTTGTTTTATTACTGCTTGAAGTGTTATGAGTGTGCAGTGTCCATTCTAAACATTACAAGTATTGCAGCTATTTGAATCTTAAAACTTGCAAAGCTCCCAAGTGTGATTTTAGTAATACAAAGCAGCCACTGAAAAAAAAGCAGTAATTGTGCAAAACCCTTTCCTGGAGAGATAACGGTAAAATGATAAAGAAAGTCTTTATTAATGTCTGTAAAGTGAGGCTATAGATTTATGTTATAGATATAATCTTCATGTGAAGTGCTGCCCAAGATAGTTATAATGTTCAATACAGTGATGTTCAGTACCATTATCTTCCTCATCATTCCCCTTCCCTGAAGTACCTGCTCTTATCAGGCGGCTGGATACAGTCCTGTCCTCCTCTGCGGTG
Source organism: Nannoperca australis (assembly GCA_036023655.1). Taxonomy (NCBI): domain Eukaryota; kingdom Metazoa; phylum Chordata; class Actinopteri; order Centrarchiformes; family Percichthyidae; genus Nannoperca; species Nannoperca australis. Next base: position 4,909 of record JAVQJD010029924.1, on the reverse strand, counting down.
TCGTTAACAGCACCCCTGTGAACGGCCGATCAATCCACCAAGGCTAGGAGGCTATCCCTGCTAATGGCTAATGAAAGGTGTAATTACAGCAGGTCAGAGGAGGCATTCAGAGAGAGAGGAGAGAGACGGTGACGAGTTCATTTAGATCATTAGAGCTGAAATGTGTCTGCCTCGTTAGACTGCAAGTCACCCACATTATCCTGATGATCTTCCTTTGTTTCTATTAGACTGAGTGGGTGGCATTTGATGGTGTAGTAGATTGTAGAATTATGAGTGGAGAAAGGTGAGTTGATTTAATTAAAGGGAGTCTGGAGTGGAACAAAACTGAAAAGAGGGGAGTTGGAATGAATTTAGTTTAGTTTTAGTTTAATTCACAATGATGCTGGGAGTATTTCTCTCTATTACTTAAATTTCACTCTTTTGCTAAAGCTGCAAATATCTCCAATTAAGGTTGTGCACTGCTGATTCTGTGTCACACATTGCACATGCAATTCAGGCGTTCACATAATTGCTCATATGTCAAACAATATCTTCAACTTCACACGACGTCTTTGGCAAGGGTTGCACCTTCCAGCCATATCCAAAGCCGCTAAGCAGGAACACCTTGCCTCTGATGGCCCCTGCAAATAGACCTGCAGCTGTATTTTTAGATGGCTATTAATACCTCCAGCTAATTCATTTCAGCTCTCCAGGCACCTAGCATGGCCTCTCAATTATGGATGAGGGGAAAGTCATTGGATTCTCGGCGCTGAGAGGAAGCTGACGGTAGTGACAGGACGCTCTCTGCAGACATGTGACAAACAGGGAGACAGCTGAAGGACGGGCGAGAGGATGAGGGGAGATGTGTGGCGCAGTTCAAAATCCTGAATTATGTTTAAATAATAATTATTAATGCAGAATATAAAAATAAACTTTCTCATTAAACAGGTTGCTTTTTAAAGTTAGGACAATGCTACTGATGATCCAAGGACAACAAGAGAGACAGTGTAGGACATGCGATGGACAGTAGACCGGATTGTCTTTGAGGGGGTCAAATGAGCCCATTAGTACTTTTCTCGAGGGGTCACTGCTCCATCCAAGGGGTAACATAAACAATGTTGTGATAACGGCACACCTGCAGACTTTAACAAAATAATATTAAAATAACACATGATATTAGATTAATACACAAATAAGTTTAATTTGATTACAATAAAGTAAATAATAACAGGAATTATAAAATCAGAAAGTGCTCCACTTTCACCAGGGCTTAACTTTGCCAATGAAAAAGATTTTAGCAGTATTTTATTCAAAGTAAAATTTAAAGTTAATTTGTGATCTAGAAAAAACATGCCAATTAATTGTAGTCTTTTGCTACAGGGATACTCAAAACGAGCTTTTAATTATAAAAAAAAGGCATATTTAGAGATGACTGTTATGGAGTTTTCCACTTATGGTAATAATGACATCAGAAGTGCAATCTAGATGCAGTGTACCGAAAATGACATAAAACACACAGTCTCTTCTAAGTAACCATACAGATCAGCATTATCACTCCCTAAAAATATAATCGGCAGCTCTTGTGATGCACGTTTGCTAAGTAACAGCAAACAGCTCATTTTGGATCTCCAGACTTGACTGCAGTCCGGTTGAAAATGCAGATAAAAGCGTAGTCCGAGACTACAGGGCATTTGCTCTGTGTACCCTGACCAGCTGCCGGATGTCATATATGTACCTGAATATTATATATACAGTGAGAGACATCTATATTACACATGCAGATTTCTTCTGCTGATATCATGTAACTACAAAGCTTGTAGCTTGCTGCATTCTGTCTGCTTTTCATGAATATTTAAGCCTCCAGACTTTACGCAGCAGTTTTATGTTTCTGTAACTTCAAACCAAATCAGAGGGGGGTTATATTTACTCTATATTTACTTTCATCTACTCTTCTTTATGAGGAATACAAAGGCAACAGAAAAGAGCATGGAAAGCCATCTACAGAATAACGCTGCCTCTCTCACTCCTGGGAAAGAGTTGGCCGCAGATGAACCGTGTTACATTTTTCACAAAGACTAAATCCCTCTGAACAGTTTCTCAGCTGGGCTCCTCCTGGTTCACCACCAACATATTCATTACTCTTGTGAGCGACAAGGAGAGCATGCGGGTAAATTGGGTTTAGCTCCTGACCTTTGGGGTTTGATTAATGGGCCCTCTGTTCTGCAGCTCTATAGCAGTGGTCCGGGGAGCTGCTGGGTGTCAAAGGGGTGAAGTGACAGGCCAAGAAACCCAGCACAGACCCATACATCCTCCATCCAGTTATTCATCTAGAACTGAAAGGGCCGGACCTAGTCAAGGGCTACCGACCCGATCTGAAGGATTGTCTCTGCCTTTAGAATTCATCAAACCAGCCAACAAGGCTTCAGTAGTATTTTTATACACCTATCTCATCTGGTAATCTATGACAACATGTTTCAGAATGATTATTTCCCTTCATGATTCAGGAGACAGTCCAAGGATTTCAATGGACACACATTAGTTGTACATTGTATGATGGAGGATTGAGCACCATTTCAAATATGTTGTTTATGGTGTTGTTTTATGTTTTCTCGTGGTGTTCAGACACACACACACACACACATCAGAGTTTGACTAGCGCAAAAATGTGATTAGCAACGGTCCAATTTCCAAATCTAATTCACCTGACAGCATAAAACTGAAAAAGGCAGCGGGCCTCCTTAAATAACCCTGCTTGGCTTCAAATTGTATCTGCCACACATGAGGAATCAGAGACCAAGAGGCAGATAATCGGGTTTGCTTCCTCTGCTCTCCTGTTATGACAAATTAAAGAGGTCTGGAAGCCATATTTTTTCCGAGCAGCTGGTTCTTAGCCTGTCATTAGCTAACAGACTGACAAATTGATTGGTATTGATTGCAGCCAAAGCCTTGCAGGAGCCTGCCTTGTCTGTGGTATTCTACAAGGACCTGTAGGAAAGGTCATAACATATTCAGAGTGGACCAAAGGATTTCATGTGGCTTTGGGGCCAAGGGGGAGGATCTGTGCAAAGATGTCATGGACTGTTGGCTAAAGCAGTAAGTGAGAACTGAAATAAATGTACCTGGAAATCTCTATGCACACATTCCATCACCTTATTGTTTGTACTAATGATTTTGTGTTTGATTTTGTGTTTTTCTTATGAAAAGATCAAATAAAACTAGGCATATTTTATACAATTGTACCGCTGTGATCTGATGTCACATTTATGAACAATTCTGCTATGAACAATTCCACTGCTTAGAGAAAGCATCATTATTGCAGTATGTTTAGTGAATTTCTTTCGGAATCACAAGCGTCAAAACTGTCCACTGGACTTTAGACATAGAGTGGACGGTCCAGTAGACACTTCCATTTCAGCCCTTTACCATGCGGATGAGACGATTTGTTAACTGTTGGACTGGATTACATGAAACACGTCAAGCGAGGCACAAGAACAAGAATGCATAATGAGAAGCAACCATCTAGTCTGGTGTACATGTCTGATTTGCACAGTACTAATGTGTGATAGAGCCTTGTAGCTGCACATCAACATCATGTGCTGTGCCTCAAGAGCCTGCTACTTAACACCAAACAACAGAACAAAGGATTAACTGCTTTTTCTCTAGCTACAAAGACTTTAGAGTAAATACTTGGGCTAGACAAGGCAAAGTAATTTCTTCTCAGTCTGTTGCCTTTAACTAAAAGCAGTACTATGATCAGTGGTGTCTTGGTAGGTGGATATCCTGCAGCCTCCTCCCCAGCCCCCATTGTGTCATGCCCCCTGGAATTGTGCTTTACTTGAGTATTTCCATTTGATGCTACTTTATTCTTCTGCTCTACTACATTTCAAAGGGAGATATTGTGCTTGCTACTTCACTATTTTGTATTCGACAGCTTTAGATTTTGCATACAAAACACATGATGCTGTCTTGGTTTGATTATTGTGGCCAAAAATTTCACAGTCACCAGCATTATTACACATTTTCCTGAAATACTACTATTACATTACTGAAATGTAGTAAAATTCTCCCACACCATGTTTGCCATGTATTTATAAAACCGAACAAACTGAACAGTAAACCACATATATTTGTTGAAAAAGTATTACCATAAAACACACTTATAAACACCACAAACGTCTGTTAGATTCTGTGCACGGTGAAGCCATTCATACATTTCACTAGCAAGGACCACAACCTGACCGAATACTTTTAAAGATTTATTTGACAGAGGTACAAGTTAGTAGTTCAATTATGATGATGGAGTGGTGTATGGAAGCTTCGTTGGGACATCCCCCATGGCAGCGGAGTACGACGGAACCCCCTCTAGGACCCTACCGAGAGAAGTCGAGAAGAAAACAGGAAAACGGAAGAAACATTATAAAAGGGGCGGGAGGGTGGGGCGCAGTAAGCGAGAGCGAAACGAGGTGATGGTTAAGGACGGTATTTATGCGGGAGGGTGTAGTGTCATGGTTACGTATTTAGGGTGTGGTCCTGCTCCTGAAATTCTGTTATATAACAACAATTTCTATGTGGTGTTTATATAGGGATAAAATACTTTTGAGTGTTTGAACAAAAGTGCACAGACCATAATGGACTGGCACAGTTAAATGTGGCTCTTAAAGCCACTAGTGTTGTCTGTACCGTGTACACTACCTCTACTCTACAACAGACAAAAATACCACAAGCAGAGCTGAAGCTGACCCATGAGGAAGAATGTCATGTGTGCGATCTTAAGATGTGTTTCCCCTTGTTCAGTCACATGTAATGAAGACTCTCTCTCTCTCTCTCTCTCTCTCTCTCTCTCTCTCTCTCTCTCTCTCTCTCTCTCTCTCTCTCTGTCCCGCTCACATATAAAGTGACTATTCAACACCCACACACTTTTTTATATAAA
>JAVQJD010029921.1:0-21866 GCA_036023655.1 Nannoperca australis | reverse complement strand
CACTTAGTTAGAAATAAAATCACTGTTTAATTCAGTCGTGGTCTGTGTATGGTATTTCAAAGTAAAATTGTTTAATCAATGCGAAGCAGGAGTCTACGATTTTCAGAATAAGACTGATCAAGTTATAAGTTGCTTGAATTATTATTTATTCCCTCAGGAAGGAGGGTGGTGCCCCTACAAGACGATATCTGAACATTAATAAATGTAGAAGTATTTATACGCTACAAGTGTTAAGACCAATGTGCTGATACTAAATGATGTAATGAATGCTAAGTTTTGTTTTTCACAGGGCTTTAGCAAGAGTGGTAACATTGATCCACTCCAAACAGTTTGTACTGAACAGCAGGTTGATGTGAAGCCTAGGACTTGTAGTTACTGTAAACACTGACCTCTGCTGATCTACTTGCAGGTCTTGGTGCACCTGAGCTGGTCTGATGGTTATCTGGCTGGTTAAGCTGCTGGTGGTGTGCTGGTCAACTGGAATAAAAACATACAATGAATATGAAACCACTGCTTATGCTGGTTTATCTGTTTTTCAATAGAGGGAGCTAATGCTGCTCTGAGCCACAATTGTTTAGTTGGTGACCAAATGAGGGTATTTGGAACATGTGCTTATCTTGTATGGATTACTGTCATCAGAACACCTCTGTTCAGATGCGATCAGCAGTGCCTACCAAACAGTTTGCAAGCATGCTGAACTTTAAGAAAAGAGATTATAAATACCACAATTAGGACTTCATGGGCAGACTAGTATGCAGCTTTATGACCAGTCCCCAACGCCTTTATTTCTGCTTTCAGAGCAGACCTGATATGTCTGTAGGGATCACATGAAGCGTATTATGTTTGCACAGAACTACACTTACACTGAATGTACAATGTTTGAAGAAGTCCTGGGATGAGTAATTGATAAAATCTCAGACTTTATAAGTTCTCCTGTAGCTATTATCTCCCTCTTCTGTTGCAGACTGTGGATGTGAAATGAAGGAAGCAAATACTGATGTATCAATATTAGTGCTGTACAGTTTGAAATGGTTTCCTGGTTAAAGGAACAGGTTGAATGTTTTGGTGACCAGACTGGCTAATGCTGAGTGCCACTTTTGAATGGTTGATAATTCATTTTACGCTGCATCCTTGGATAGTTTTTCAATAAATATTTGAAGTTGCCAAAAAAGCACATGTTTCAGTTTTTAATGTCACATTTCAAAATGTCAAAATCCCTGTTTTTGAACACTAGGTATCAGACGTGCAGTGTTGCTGAATCTTTTTAAGAGAAGTGCTTTCTTGACAAGAGTAAGATGATAAGATTGATTGCACTCTAATATCTACAGCATGGTAATTATGTAGCTGGAACCATGCAGCTGGTAAACTTACCTTAGCATAAAGACTGGAAACAATATGTCTTCACCTCTTAAGTTCACTTTATAATTATATCTAGTTTGCTTACTCTTTAACAAACTGAAGTGTAAAAGCATCATATTGTGGTTTTACTGGGGGCGATGTGCTGGACTATTTCTTGGCTGGGAGCAGTAACTTCTTGTAGTCTCCGCTAGCTGCTCGGCAACTGCCAGGAAATAGTTTGTTTGTATGCAAATGAGGCATATGTCAGGTCATGGTTTTTTTCTAAAAATCTACTTGTGTATTTCCTCTTTCGTACATGTCCGCCTCTCTTAGAAAGCATGTTTGTGCCAGTTCCTTGGATCAGCTGGTGAATAACTATGTGTCAGAGTGGAAATAGTATATATTGTAAGTCTGTGTATTAAGTGTCTTAAAGGTAATTTACAAATGGAGAATAAAACTGGTCTTAAAGTAGAACTATAGGTCACCCTGCAGCCCATCTTTGGGAAAGTAGACCTGGACATGATATCATCAGAACTCCAGTCTTAAGCCAACCACTTTAAAGCAGACTTTAAGTCTTTAAGAAGATCAGTGTGGTCAACAGAACTGAAAGCAAAACTGAGCTCTAAGAAAAATAAACACTGGCAGATTTTCCTCCATCCACTGCTAGAAAGAAATATTTCACTGCTAGGTTTCAGTTTTAACAACAGAGTAAAGCTTGCAGAGAACAAGACTTTTCTCTGTGGCTAATTGCTCAATTTTGTGGGTATGTCTGAATATTACTTCTATAATTAGAGTAATACAAAACTCATTTGGATGGAAGTTTTCAAACACCAACTATGAGTCCATGTTGTCTGTCAGTGTTTCACTATAGGCAAACTCCAAAAAGGGCCCCTGGATCTTCAGATCAAGTCTTAATGCTCGGATGCCCAGCTTGTTGAGGCTTGTGTCTGTGGTTGTGGATATATACTATCCAAAATGATTTTAAAAAATCAATGCTCAACAAAGTTTCTTTTAGCGTGGATTTAGCTTTATGTGATTTGCAGGATGGATTGAGTGGCAGACTAGGGGGGAAGCTCAATCAGGTTCAAGGTTCATGCCGAATGAATTCTACTGACACTGGTGAAAAACCAAGAAAGCTTAAGTTCTCATAGACTATTAGTGGTTGTCATCCCACCTACAGTAACACAAACCTCCACAAACCCTGCGGCAAGGGACAAAACCTGGGCCTGTTCTACTTAGGTGTCCTTGACATGAAAAGTGATGTGATGAACGAAGGAGTCTCACTGCATGGAAGAACACCAGTGGGGTTACACCGAGATTGCATCAGATAACCAGTAACACTTCCTTCCACGTGCACGTCGCCACCGTGAGAGTGATGCACTATTTCAACATAAAGGACTTAAGTGTGAGAGGGAACACTGTGGAGAGTAAAATGACCGAACGTCTATTTTTAAAGAAAACACGTTTCCACTATCATATTCCCATATATTCTAACAGGGGTTTCACGCACCGCCCGTTTTTATTCCATTGTTATTTTTTTTTCTTATTTGTGAATTGGTTGAAATGGTTGTAGGACTAATTTGTTAAACATCGGGTTTTAGCGGAACTCGATATTTTCAACCAAGTCGGTTTCTAAATCCGTCAAACCAGCCTGTAACCTGTTAAATATAACAGTCTATTTCGGTGTGAAAACGGGAAATACACGGCTCCGAGAGGCACCATTTTGGCTCTGTGGCAGCTATTTGAGCGACGAGCGTCAGGCCGTCTGAAATAAAACAAGTTCACTGATGACACACTTTCAAAATTAAAGCTTCACTTTCGAACACATACTAACGCGCTAGCTACAGCCACGGTGATTTTTATTTTGGTACTCTCGAACTATCAACTTCCTTTACTATACCAGCTAACCTGACGCTTATCCGAGGGACTCCCCACGTCAGCGTGTAGCAACGGCGCCCTCTGGTGGTCAGTCCCGGAAGAGCCAATATGTCGGCTCAGACTGGTCCTGATGCTGCGGGGATACAGAAAGCAGCGATATGAGAGGATATTGAGTATGTAAACCGTGCCAGACCCGCTTTATCCTGGCGCAGTCTCTGTGGCGCAATGGAATAGCGCGCTGGACTTCTAATCCAGAGGCTCCGGGTTCGAGTCCCGGCAGAGATGAGTCACTCTGTGTGCCATGAGGCAGACTTGCGGTCTTTTTTATCAGATGGAAACGGTGGACGATGATGTTTTGGTTGCGAATTATTATACTGTAGTCAGTCTTCATTATCCCTGCACGAATGTGGTCTATAGAGAATACACTAAAACACTGCCCCGTCACAGTTCTTCTATGCATGCATAAAATTATTTACTCTCTTCTGATAAATAATGACAAAATCTCGAGTATTCATATTGAATATTTATCCTCCTATGCTGAAACTCTTGTCTTACTGGGGCCTTTTATATGGAATTGTGTTTTTATCTTAATTCTGCTTTGTGAGCTATATCTCTCCCAGCAAGAGTGGTATGATGAGTGACATGGGTAATGACCAGTTCAAATGATTTTGCACATATCTTGTATCTTGTACAAAATGCATACATTTGATAGTGTGGAAAATATATGTTTCATTAGCACATATGGCCATAATTATGCCCTGCAATTACAAATATACTATTGAAATTGAACTTCAAAAAACATTTAGGCTATATCATATATTTCCCCCAAACGACTCATGTTATTCATGAACCTATTATTCATAATATACATTCACATATGACACACAGTATAATGCCTACTTGTATTCTCTGTACTCACAGACCCTCCCAAAGGTTTTTTTCAGTCTGTATTAGTGGATTTACTTGTTGTTGTTTTTTTAAATAAAAGGTTGAGCATCTCTGGTTAGAATGGTTCACAGCTCTCATTAGGATTACATCTGACTCCCGCCAATAACAGCGCCAGTAAAATGTGTGTGTGCGTGTGTGTGTGCGCAGATATTTTAGGATCCCTGCTCCAGTTGTTCTCGGGGCACATGCGGGGTCGTCCTGGGTCGAGACGCAAGGGGGCGCTCCAGCGTCAGCGTAAGTCCCTTTCCCTCCCTGAGCTGAAACGGGAGGAAGCGGCTCTCTGTGCGGACCCACTGAGCTGTGACACCAACACTATCATTGGGAACCATCACCAAAATCTCTAGCCTACATTATGTGACAAGAATGAGGACATGTTGTGTTTATTCATCATCTGCTCGGGCTGGTTCCTCATTGTGACATCACCGCTCTTCCCCAATAAAGAGTCAATGCCATTCCAGGAAGTAACAATGTCTGCACATCCTGCTGCCCATTACTCTGTACTGTAAGAGTATAGTGCACCTGGAAGCTCAGTGTGACGTTACATTACTGTGATGTTATGCACAATATCTGCGAGTCTGGAACTGACCTCTGATTATTATATTCTCTCTATATATAGACTTATTATGATCTTATATTTCTATAGGCCTAATATTTCTATGATGTTCGTGTGTTTATATTTTTTGTTGGACATCCGGATCATGGATGTAGGTGTAGAGGTAAGTTAAGGTATTACTCCATTACCTAATGGCACATTGTGTGAACAGCAGAAACTAAGCAGTCCCGACTACAGCAAATGTGTCAAAATGATTATGCCTCTCTAAGCTGGTTTATTTTTTTTATTTCATAATGTATTTTTTTTTGCCGGTGTTGGCCTGTGCGAGATCCAGAGGGAGAGGAAAAAGGGGGCAGTGCTGTGGTGCTGCTGACGTGAGAGAGAGCGAGAGAGGGAGAGAGGGAGAGAGAGAGAGAGGAGAGAGACGGAGAAAGATGTAGAGAGAGAGAGGAGAGAGAGCGAGAGAGAGAGGAATGCCCTGCTAATGAGAATATGACGTCAAGTCAGAGAGATTACAGCGAGGACAACACCGGAAGTAGGACCTGGAGCGTGGTCACGTTGGTTGCATTTTATTTGGCCGGGATGTAAAAGAAAAAAAGAGCACATTTCAGTAGCTTTTAAAACGTTCTTAATGTTTGAAATGGAGATCTTGTCAGTGTACCCTTTGATTTGGATATGGTATTTTTTCCAGTATAATTATTAAATTCTAAACATTATTTTGCTTTTAGAAACATAAAGGCAAATACTCTAAACAGAAGAGTAATCAGCAAGTAATCCCTTAATGTCTCCAAAAAAGTGCAATTGCCAGAAGAGTTTCTGGATGACGCTTTGAAAGAATCAGTCTACACAGATGATTCTTATATTTTGAAGAAAATGAATCCAGGATTAAACCTATGAACGCTTTCATTTTGAAGACGAGATCTTTTATTTTCAAGTCAAACTCTCTCTCTCTCACACACACACACACACGCGCTAATAAGAGCATCTGTGACTGTGGCAGTAGTTAGTACAGTGTTACATACGTTCTGCCACCTTGTAAACACACGAGACACGGTGAACAGGATACAGTATATAGAGCAAATGTTACATGTATTTATTATATACATTCTACTATATTATTTACTGATTTAATTCCTCCAAAGTAAGTTATCTGTACCAGTGGGCTATTTAATCTTTTTCAACGTGTACTTTATTTTGAAGGACACAACCGGAAGTTCCCCTATCATTGCCGCTCGCTTCGCCGCCTTAGCGTAGAGTCGAAGACGGACTGTAGCTGGAGAGCAAAGAAGAGGAGAGAGGTGGGAAAAAGCAGTGAAAAGGTGTAAAAGCTGAGCGAGTCCAACCCGAGTCAGGGGACAAGCGAGGAGGGAAGACGCAGGAGGATTATTCTTCTTTGTATAATTATTAATAAAGTCAGTAAACTCCCGCTTTTTGATGCTGTCCTCACGGAGGTTTGAGCCAATAACGGACTTATTGGTCGGCTGAACCATGCAGAGGCTGCTGCTCCTGAGTTTGGTGTTGAGTTTTCAAACTGGTAAGACTGCATGTCTCTCTTTTTTTATTTTTTGCGCATAATAGGCTACACGGCGACGGATTTTTTAAACGTAATACTGCGTGAAAGTACAGAGCCCCGGGCTGCTCCTTCAGAGGCGCGTGTGCGTGTGTTGGGACAGAAGAAGAGAAAGGCATATAACGTGATTTCATAGCGTTCCCATATGAACCGCAGCAATGGATCACCTTAGGCATGCGCGTGCGCGCGAGCGTGCAGCTACGTGTGAGTGCGCGCGCGTGTGACTGCGTGTCCGCACCGCAGCAATGGATCACCACACTTTTTTCCTTTTTTCTTTTTCTTTTTTATGGTCCCTTGTACGCGTGCGAAATGTACGCGCGTTCGATTTGATCCAAGTTGAACGCGACTGGTGCGCGGGCGCCCACCGGCCTAAATGACCTTTTGCACATGACAAACCCCCGGTGCCGGTCCTCCGACGGGCCGCGGGGAGGCGCGGAGGACGTGACGGGAATGACAGTGATTGACCGGCGCTGCTCTGAATGCCGGCAGCACTTCCACACTGCTATCGCGTCTGAATGGCTTGTCAGTCAATGAGACCGCTGCCACCGGCCCCTGTAGTGATCCTGTGGTGAAAGACAGCTCATACAGCCTAGTTCTCTCCTCCTGCCTCCACACGCGCGCGCACGCACACACACACACACACGCACACACACACCACCTCTCCACTGCTCCTGTCCTGGTGTCCTACCTGTGTGCTTGACACAGAGCCCACTTTCAACCTCCCTCCCTGTTGCCTTCCTCTGTGCATTTCAGCAGCACAGTGATGCATGTGCCGCAGCGCCCGTGCATCTGTTCCCCCTCCGTACCTGTGGGGTGCCAGGTAGGTTATTGGTTTATGATAATCACAGCTGTAGCCGAGTTGCTGGGAGACAGGAGGCTGAAAGAGGAGGATGGTTGTCATTTCTGGAAGCTACCTGTTTGATTGAGGCATATCTGCGTGTCGCCACAACCACACCATTGTGCACCCCCTCCCCATTGTCTACCTTTGCTGACCGGGAGCGTGCGTGCGTGTCTGGCTGCTGCCGGCCACCCGGCCACTTCATCATAGGTAGGGGGCGTGTTCGGGGAAGGGAAGGTATGGGAAGGGATGATGTCACCATTGTCTGCCAGGCTTTGTATCGCTCAGCCAGGCTGGCCGTGCTCAGCATCCAGCCACGCTGCGATGCTGAGGGTGTTCAGGCGTGCACGCGGCCGTCTGCACACACAAAGGAGCAGGTATCTTTTCATCCGCAAATCAGGCGCTTCGTGAACCCACGTATGACACGATCCGGCAAACACACAAACACACAGCCCCCCCCCCCCACCACCACCACCACCACATTCCTTGATACTGCCACATGCCGTTGTCCTGTTTGTCCACTCATAAAGGGTTCACTCCACATGGCTAGCGCAGTAACACATGCGCTTACAGATGTGCATAAACACAAACACACACACACACACACACACACTGCCTATTTACTTGTGTGAAGCAATGTGTCTTATTGTCTTTTGTTGTACTGTTACAACTGCATCCATTATTACTCCATGTTGGGATCTCACACAAAGATGTTTGCTCTCAAAGACTTTCCCCCTGAAGACAAGATTAGCAGGCAGCAAAATGGGGCTGACTTTTGTTCAGTGAGATTTAAAATGATGTAACATATGGAAGGTGTCGGACGTCGCGCTGTGGTTTTTGCATTTGGGTTTGAAGACATAAGAGGAGTAAACTTAATCCACATAGAGCATAAAAGAATAGCACCGCAAAAGAGATGATTCTTGTGTTTGGTTTGGGAGCCTTTTTCTCACAAGAACACCCAGGATCTTATCTTTTCATTAGACAAGTTAAACAGTATTTCATGGCCTGCAATTTGCACACATGTAATTGCCTACTAGTGCTAATGATTGGATGGTTATTAGTGGAGCAGCTAATTAAAGCTTTGGCGAATCAGAATGTTTTGAAGTTATTTAGATTCAGAGAAACAGTTGCAACCAGGACTAACTCGAGGACTAGCAGCACCACTGGAGTGATTGATGTACTCTCCCAGCCTTGTGTCTACATACCAACCTGGTAAAAAGTCCCAAACAAGCGCCACCATTACCGCAGCTGTTAAATGTTACTGCAAAATCAATCATTGCGAAAAACACTCCTTTAGCTTCCACATGTGAAGGAGAGCCTTTGAGGTTGGACTTGTAGCACTGCACCTATAGCCCAGGCGGTAGGCTCTAATGCTGACTCGGACAAAGGCTCCAGTGCAGGTGGACCATTTGTCAGCCTCAGTCCTTTTGTGCGGGCCGAGGCCACGAGCTGCCGCTGCCCGCGCTGTGTGCTCCGGCTCTGAATCACACAGTGTGAATCATTAGACCTCAGACGGATTCCTGTGTTGTGCTCAGCAAAGAAAATATTCAGATGTTGGAAGAGTCAGACACATTCGGGGGGGGGCTTCTGCACACAGAGAAAGAAGGGTTGCTCAAGGGTTGTTGGATCAGGAAAGCAGTGGCTCTACTACTATATGTGTAATGTTAATGACTTAAAGTGGGCTGTAATAGTTCAAATAACAGTGAAGAATTAGAGAAGCCTCAAAAAGCATCCAGTGTGGTACTAAAACTGCTGATGTACAGCATGTTATGCATTGATGCCAGTAATAATCTGTGACATTTTCATCTAAATAAATTCTAATTTTCCCACTCTTCATCACTCTGGATACTGCTAGCACACGAACCCTTTTCCATTTCCAGAAGAAACAACCCTCTATCACACAGCTAGTGATGTGCTTTATGCTCTCAGGACTGAGTAGTTAGCCCGAGCTAATCTCACATAGCCAGACCCCCGACACTGTGGGCTGTGATATCCACTAAAACTGCACTCGGGTGAACTTGTTTTGGCTCAATAACTGGCCATGAAAGATTAAGTGTAAGCAGTAGTAGCTGCTGTGGCTGATGAAGAAAAAAGTGCCACCTACAGAAAGTCAACCCACCAATGAGGATCTCGTGGATTACCACTTATAGAACTATTTATAGCTCCGCAAACCTTTCTGAAAGCGTTCTGCCATGGTTTGAAGGCTAACCAACCATTCCGTGGTGCTGCACTGATCCCATTCCAGTTCAGAGTGTAGATCTGGAGCGACATATGTAGCGAGGCAGAAGTCTGTTTTTAATTTTGATCCCAGTGAGTGAGATATGGCTCTGGAGCATTCTACTGTTAATATGTGAATTCGGGTCATGGTTTTTACGGGATCTGAATGAAGCCTATTTACCGAAAAGCATCTCTAATTGACATCAGCCACTGAACGCGATCACTGAACCAGGAGTAAAGCTCAATCTGGGAATGGAGCCCGTAATGTTATAATGTACATGCACGGCTGTTGTTCCTCATTGGGTTCCCTTCAATCAACAAATTCTTGGCATTTCTGTCCCTGCGGGTGTTTGTCAATGTGTGACATGTTGATTGCTTCTCTGAGTTGATCTGTTTGTTTAAGGGCATTCCTCTGGACACGAGTGTCCCATAATGCCTTTTGAAGTGGCGCCTTGAGAAGACGCCAGATGATGCAGTAAAAAAGAAGTTACTCCGTTAATTCATTATCAAACTTGTGGTCGGAGACATTTCCTTTGAGCATCCTCAACAGCTACATGAACATATATCAAGTGAAGCCCCAGGATTTAAAGGCCCCATAATCTGATTGTGTTTGACAGGACGAGGATATCCAAGTTAGAAAAAGAAGAAGGGGGAAGAAGCATCGCCTTAAAAATGTTTCTTTACGCAGAGTACCCCGAGCAAGAGAGGAATGCTTTCTCACATCTGACTGAATCTATTGGCCTTGTTTTCCCAAACTGCACGGCCGCATTCTGCAGCGAGGACCAATTTGGGGTGATGGAGAGGGGGTGGGGCGGTTTGCAGAAAAAGTTGTTTGGGGGAGAAGTGGGAGAGAAGGAAGGGGGACAAAGAGGGGTAGTCTCGCGGGCAGGTGGGTGAAGCCCGATCGAGAGTGATTAGACCTTTTTTTTGTGCGTGTGTTTGTTTTAGAGGTAGTGAGGTGGAGTGGGGAGATTGTATTGTAATGTGGGAGAGGAGGGTGTGCGTGGATGAATAGGAAAGCGAGCCAGGAGAGAGGGACGAGGACGGAGGAGGAGGAGTGGTCGGGAGGCCAGCGGCAGAGAGAAAGGGACTGTTACTCAGGCCTGACTGCTCCCTCAGTGGTGACAGTGAAGCTGCTCATTCAGACAGAATATGGTCGGGCCGGTTCAAAGGCTACATTTGCGCTGGAATCGTGAGTGATTGAACCCACATCTGAGTTGCCAGCCGAGCTCTTCCCCTGCCCCGTCCCCGCTGAGGTTAATTGCCATTAATCTGTGTTGCTGTTCTTTCTTTTTCGCTTGTTTAGCTCTCTCTCCCAACATGAGCCTTTTTCTGCTTACCAAAGTTCATTCTTTCTCTCTGTCTGTCCCCTCCTGGGCTTTTTTTTTCTTTCTATCTGACTTTTTTTCTTCTCCCCATCACCCCCTCCTACCCCCCACCCCACACACACACATTAACTTCTCCTCCTCTTTCCATCTACCCCTTTCTCTCTCTTGCTCTCTAATAAGTTCCAGATGTGGTTCTTGCATTCCTCTGGTCGGTGGAGAGCGAAAGAGAAGAGGGGAGGGGGTGGTATGAGTGCGTGTATGTGTGTGTGTGTGTGTGTGTGTGTGTGTGTGGTGGCACATGAATTGAAACAGGGAGCACATGATGAGGAAGAGGAGCCCATGTACTGTAACACACACACACACACACTAACATGCACTGGAAAACACACAGACACACACGAGCAGAGGGAGGAAGAATGGATGCATTTGTGTGTGTGTGTGTGTGTTTAAGGGGATGGGGGATGGGGGAGGGGGGATGTCGGTCCTGTAACCTCAAAAGTTTTGGGACATTCTCCTCCTCCTCCTCCTCTTCTTCCTCCTCCTCCTCGCCCCCCTCCCTCCGCAGGAATGTGGCTGACGCTGATGATGTCACTTCATTTCTCCACTCTCCCGGTTTCTGCTCCTCTACAGGGACAGCGCAGAGAGGGAGGGAGGGAGGGGGAGATTCGGCTTGCTCCATCCATCTTCCCTTTACAATAACAACATTAGGGTCAGCCGTCCAACTAAATCGGTTACCACAGCACCACAACGCTCGCCGTCCCCTCGCCATGTAACAGCCAGCAGGCTAAATTGTTGCTGACTACAAATAATGAGTGAGCCATCTCGAAGTCATAATAATCATTAATGGCTTTGAAGTCCAGTCATTAAAACCATTTTGTTCAGATGTGTTATTTTGTCAAAGACTGCTACCGTCAATGCTATACCATGGAGGCTACCCGTACCTCATCTACATTTACCCATGTTTTTAGCTCCGGACTGCAGGGATTTGCTCTCATTTAGCATGTTGTTCAGCGCTGATGCTGGGCGATAGCACCTGGCTTTCCAGTTCATTCTAAAGACGTTGAGTTCAGGGCTTTGCGTGGGCCAGCCAGTCAAGTTCGTCCACACCAAACTGGGAAAAGCATTTCTTTGTGGACCTGGCTTTGTGCACAGGGCGGCCATTGTCGTGCTGAAATGGGAAAGGGACAAACACATAACAGTGTGCTTACACATAGTTGTAAGCACACTGTTGTCCAAAATAACACTGTGTGCAGCCGCAGCATTGAAGTTGTACTTAATTGGAAGGGGGTCTTGCACAAACAGCACCAGTCCACAGACTTATGCGGACATACTTTTTTTATATAACGTATATCATGTTTAAATCATTGGTTTTCTGAAAATAGTCTGGCCAATATTTGTCTCATGAAAAAATAGTCCTCATTCATTGGACTTTTTTTTTTTTTTAACGCTATCCAAAGGCTTTAAAAGTCTACAATGCCCAATCCAGATTTATTATCTCCACACTCACTTTGCTTTCTAGTCTTTTATTGTTTTAGTGTTTGCCACCAACAAACACCACCAGTGCAGAGGACGCCTCCTCCTGCATATATTGGCGAGGGGCTCTGTATGAATATTACTTTGCTGTAAGAGGTCAAGGCCCCGGGCTTTTATGGGATGCTTTGTGACAGATGACATTGCAAGAAGCTACAGTACATACCAATAAAATTAGATTACACTGGATTGAATTAAAGCAGACCTTGGAGGAGGTGATTTATCGATGGGACGCTGCTTATAAAACAGTCCTGCTGGATTCCATTACCATGTACTGTAACGTGAAGCGGATCGGCGGACCATCTGAAAGCTGTCACACAGGATGGGTTGGATGTTTACTTGCTAGATCATGTGGCTTTTGTAGGCAGAATGGCTTTAGGAAGAGGTTGCTGCCCACAGTCAACTGCCGTGAATTATTGATTTATTATGATATGGATTGTGCCAGTCGAATTGTATGTTGACCTCTGTGCTACAGGCTACTCAGCCCACTACTGCAGAGTAGCAGCTTGATATGTATGTATCCCCTTGTTCAAGCTCATCCAGAGGACGGCTATTGTTAGTTCTGGTCACCCTTGGTTACAGCAGAGTATTCTTTGTCAGCTGCTCAGCATGTTGGCCGCACAAAGACTCGTGGATTACGAGCGACGCGCCGGCTTTCCGGCGCTTGAGCATATTCATGTGCCCGTAATATGTCAGATGCTTCGTCCGTGAATTATCATATTACCCACCACTGATCCTGGGGTTGCCATGGCCACGGTGTCTGTCATTGTGTCAGTGGTCCTTGCTGGCTGTAGCCATGGTAACAATGTCTGTAACAGAGGTTTGATACAAATAAAGCTCTTCAGATGTGAAATGCGTGTGTGAGAGAAGCCCCAGAGAATGCAAGGCTGGCACACACACACACACACACACCATGCACAAACACACTGTGCGCACACCTTCACAGGCACATGGAGCATCAAAACGCACAGACAAAGAATCATTTTCTTCCCGCCATTTCCAAATAAACCTGTTTCCACAGCAACCATTTTGATAGTAATGGAGAGATGGAATGAGAGGGAGGACTGATGGAAGCAAATCTGCTTGAAGGTGTAAAGGTATAGCCCAAGAAGAGAATGAGGTGGTAGATGGAGCGAAGGAGGCGGAGTGATCATTTTTAACTAGATGCCTGCCAGACAAAAGAAAGTGAATAGGGAATGAGAAGGGGGCAAGGCCACAAAAGGGATGAAGAAAGAGAGAGGTCGCTGATTGCTAGTAAGGGAGAGGACGGCAAGGTAAGATGACAGAGGAAGAGAGAGAGCAGGCAGACAATGCGGCAAACAAAGGAAGGAGTCGCTGTGTCTTTCTCTTTCTGGCTCTTTCTCCCCTCTGCCCTGATCTTCCCTCTGCTCCGTCCCACCTCCAGGAGTCACCTTTGTGTCTGAGTGACATGGTGTCAGCAGGCTCAGTGGGTCGCCTCCTTTCACTCCCCACTTCGTCTCATCTACGTCTCTCCCACTTGTTCCTATAGCCCCGTCACCATGGTTACGGGTTATTATGGCCATCCTGCCAGGCGGCCGAGCTTGTTGAGAGAAGGCAGGCACAGGTGGTAGAGTTCCCACAGCCAGATAAATACAGGGAGAAACAGCACACACTCGTGTACTACATGGATAGAGCTGAAATGATCAACTGGCAGATTTATTGATTAGTTGGCTGACAGTATATTAATTGACAGTTTTGATAAATAAATAGTTGTTTTGATAAATATGAATCTTGTAAAATTCTAAAACTTGATGCTTCCAGCTGTATCTTAGTAATCTGGATATCTTTGGTATTTGGACAAAACAAGCAATTTGAAGGGTTCATTCTTCCAGTGATTTAGCAATGAAAATAATCATGACCTGCAGGTCTACATACATTCCATACAGTATATAGTGCATACACCATGCACCATTCATAAAAATGTATGTAGGCTACATGCATACATCGTGTATTTACACATTAATAATGCATAGTGCTGTTCTGCCTTAAAACCTCATACCTCCAGATCAGCTTTTTAGGAACTAAAACAAACATTTTCTTCATTAAAAAGGAACTTAAAAAAAAGAGAAGTCCAGTAGTAAAGTCCAAGAGTCTCATGCACACACTGACAGATGCACACCGCAGATCTGCTTAGACTGACTGATGGGCTGACATTTAGATGTATATACAGTCAGACACAGAAAACAGGGACGGCGAGTCCGTGCCACGTGACTCCTGTGGCTGCAACTTTGTCCTGAAACAATGATGTCATCCTCCTCCATCACACTCTGTCTGTGGACCTCGCCGTCGTCTCTTTGTTCTCCTATTCCTGCATCTCATTTTCAGGCAGCCCCTCCGTAATACCAACACATCGGCCACACGCAGCGGCGATATGGAATTAGACAGATAACAAAATCAATTTGGAGCGGATTGACTAACAGTGAATAGATTGGGGGGGGGGGGCTGTGCGACCGCATGATAATTAATTGGATAGGTGAAGGGAGGATGAAGTCATTGAAAAGGCTTGTTTTTTTCCTCCAAAACATGGGTGTACCAAGCATAAGGGATGATTTCATCAGACACACAGTTCCACATACGCTTGTGCGCTCACAGACACGCTCGTACAGAAAACTTTTTTTGGGCAGTTACTTTACACGTCAGCTGTTGCTATGGTGACGCAAGTCTGTGATCCAGCCGAAGCGCGGGATTGGCTGGAGAGGAGCAAGGGAGAGGAAGGCTGGGGGACTTTGTTGAAGAGAGGGGTACAGGGAGGGGGCCAGACACAAAGATAATTAGATCGATGCATAACAATCCATACAAATGCCGTTTTATTTAATAGGATCGGACTCAATGAAACTGAATGGCACCAATGAACCTTCCCAGAACTGTATACTGCATGGCACCATTTCCAACCTGCTCTCCTGTCCCATACAGTGAGGCGAGGCAAGCCTGTATTTAAATGCTGTAAAGCAAGCTTTGACATTCACTACCTAACAGCAGGGGGTGTGGCAAAATAAAAAATGCAGAACATATGAGCAGCACACTTACTAAAAATAGCTACATCTGTGCATGCATATACCCTTTCACTCATTTTCAGCAACAAATTGAAGGTTCATTACCTTGCTATACAAACACCATCGCGTGGTGCGAGAGGTGCTCTCGGGCTAAACGCTGCGATGGTTCACACTATGGCGGCGTGTGGCCATGCTTTTGGTGAGTCACCCGGTCAAGCTGTGCGTGCTCGCCTTTGGCTTTGTGTCTGCCTTGACAAGCCATGGTTGGTGTCACAGTGTCTGCAGGGGCTGTTGTCCTAGGCTCCAGATTAATCCTAATCCCTTTCCAAACTTTCACTAGGGCTGTACTTAATCCTAGACTACACTGAGACCCGTTCCCGACGGAGATGGAGATGCTCCGCTGGCTCGACGGTTTAGTCCGAGTCGTGGTGTAATCCATGTTCGGGAAACCGCTTCTACGTGTCGATTATATGTTTGGGGTTTAGAGTGGTTGAGTTTGTGTGTGTGTTGACAGGAAATGGTTAGCCCATGTGGTAAAAGTTAGGTCATCGGTGCTGCCTGTTTTTGTTTGTGTGTGTGTGTGTGTGTGTGTGTGTGTGTTCATGTGCATGTGGTCGTGGTCACAGCTCTTTATGACCATGGTCTTTGTGTGGACAGGGTGCTCGGAGTCTCTCGGTGGTATCTTGGGGATCAGTGACTCAAGGAAATCAGGACACACTCTAAATTTGTCACTGCAGCATAACCCACATAATGAAAGAATACAAGCTCCCGTACATACACTCTCCTGTCTTGTCTTTGCTCTGGCTGCTCTCTGTGCGTAGATTTCCTTCTTTAAACACACACACACACACACACACACACACACACACAAGCACATACACTCATGTTGACAAGTGTTAACTGGGTAATATGGAAATCAGAAGGCGATGAGCACATGTTTAAATGAGTCAATGTTTTCAGTCCTCAGCCTTTGCATGGGTGTTTTCTCTGCAGATTGTGTAGCCTCTATTCAGTTTGGATTATGTTTGTGGTTTACTGAGGCAGTTGAGGGAATACCTCCAGCTAGTATATTTGAGGTGGAGGAGGAAAGGATTTGCTTGCCCTCAGGCTCCTGTCAAGGTTGCGGGGTACTTTAAACCCAGCTAAACTAACACCCATGTATATCTGAGAAAAGGTTTTTCATGCTTTTTAAGATAAATCCACACTGCACATGCCAGTAATAATGTGAGTTTCATCAAATGAGGGTGCATACAGGCAGGGAATTGAGCAAGACTCAGTACTGTCTAGAATTACCTTTTGTTTATAACCAGCTTTTCCAAAATATACTGCTGATTATACATTCTCCACCTTAATTACTACTACATCACTGTCATATGTGCTTGCTACAATGGAACTCAGAACATATCTGGCATTTAATTACTGTACCCCTTCACTCCAGATTTCCAGATACAAAATAAGCATGTGAGATAACAGATTCCAACATCCCTTTTGATTTGTCTGGAGAAAATGGAGCATCATACACATCGTAGAAAGCTAGATAAAGATATAGTTATAAAAATAGTTTTTATATTTACATTGGATCACATTACTACTTTTATGTAAGAGGGCTCGCTCATAACAAACACGCAGAGAATTATCAGGCAAATCCGCAATCCCTCCCAGATGTATGGAGCGTTGAAGCATCTTTCAGCTCATTACTTTGGTTTAGCTTTGGTTTAACTCTTACTCCTACTTATTCTACTGTCTTGATTCACTCCACTCCACACCACTTTATTCAGTGTTGTTTTCAGCAGCAGCAGCAGACAGATGTTTTCTGTGATAAAGCTAAGATAAACTCACTGTACACTACCAGCCCAGCACTAGATGGCAGAAAGGAAAAGTTATCAAGTGATAATATGTCAGTGCTGTGTTTACATCTTATTTCCGCTGCCTCCAAGTGGCCAAAAAATCAATTATTGCAGGCTTGAGGCTTGAAAAATACGAGTAATGAAACGTTTAGCTGTTTCAATTGGTTGATTGACAGAAAATGAATTCATTGTTTTAGTAATTTTTAAATAATTAATTGTAAATGAAATATATATATGTTTTAGTTTTGGATTGTTGGTTAAACAAAAAAACAAAACGTCTGCTGAAAATGCAGGTTTGGACCAACTAAATAGGGTCAAGTGGACAGAAACCAGAGTAATAGTTTAGTCCTGACAGAATTAAACATAGGCCTCCTTATAGTCCCTGAAAACTTGGTTTGAAATCTTAGGCGATTCACTGTATCATAAAATATTTGTAAATGATCAACAATGAAATTTCAAGGAAGAATTTAACACTCAAAAACTCAGTTAATCTGCTTCATCAGATATAGCTAAATCCTGAATGGAAGTTTGTGATGTCAGCTTTTTCCAACTAAGCCTTGCCCACTTAATAACAGTAAGACAAATAAATACAGACATTTCTAATTTCAAAATAGCCCAAAACATTTTTTACTTTGGCAGAGAATTGTGTGTTCATCTAGGACATCATTGCTTGTGGTAGGAGGAGGATTGAGAAATTACATTTTTAGGGCATTTAAGCATTAATGTCTTCTTCATTTTCAAAAATGCCACCAAGGCACACATTACAGTAAAATTTGTCAAATTAACTAACCAGATCCTACATTCATATGTATGAAATATATTGTCTTTGCACTATTGTTACAGACTATAGTTGGTAGTTTATTATTTACCTTGTTGCAGTCATAGCTCTCTTCAAGCCAGCATTTAGTGGCCATTTGAAGAATCATATATCTAAGGCATTTCTGCACTGACTTCCGCTTTGAGCTATGATGATTGCTGCCTAGTGATAACATGCATTCTTGTGGTGCCTTTTCATAATATTTAGAAACAAAGGCATGGTGATTTATATGACTTGGTTTTACTTCTCAAAATATCATAGTCAATTGTTGTTGCTATGTTGTTTGCAGTGTTTATCTTAATTCATTAATCCTGATGATTTGGGTGTTCCTCAGGGAGCAAATTAAGGGCTGCTGTTTTTTTCTTCTTCTTTCGTTCAGTGCTAAATTATTCTAGGTATGCATGCTGCAAAGCTCCATCTGCATCTGATTCCCTTTTCAGCGTGTATCCTTGCACATCTCCTTTATCTTCAGAATATTAATGTGATGCACTGTCAGAAACCATTGTTGTGATTGGTAAGGGAATCTTTTTGCATGGCTGGGTTCTTTTCTATTATGAGGCATATTGTACCTCTGCAAATCACACAAAATCTGACATGATAGGGGGAGACTGTGTGTCTGTGTATATGAAAGGGGAGGGAAAATGTGAGAGATAGGGACCGAGGGTCATGAGGGGGAAGTTGGGTGCAGAGGCATATGGCAGTTGTTAAAAAAAAAAAAAGTGAGAGAGATCGGAACCTTCAGAAAAGCACTAGAAGGCTCAGAGGGAGAAGTGTGAGGGAATGAGGGGAGTGGGGTGGTGGTAGTGGTGGTGGTGGTGGTGGTGGTGGTGGGGGGGGGGTGATAAAAAAGTGGAGAGGACAAGTGAGAAGAAGAGATGTAAATGGTAGGAGGTGAAGAAACGGGAGTGAGGGAATAAAGTGAGAGAAGAGAGACGGGTGAATGGGGGAATGCAAAAGAGAGGGGAAGAGAAAGTGCTGGAGGGCTGATATTTAATGTGATAAATGAGTTGTGACAGTCTGCCTCTAACCCCCGTCCAACCAGCGAGGAGGAGGAACACAGAAATAGAAAGCATTATGGGTAAAAGGACATATACAGCATTATATATGTATATAGAAAGAAGGAAGGCACATATATACTGTAGAGAAGGAGAGATGGAGGAAAATCAGTTCAGACAAAAGGACGTTCATAGACAGCATTATAGATGTACAAAGTGAAGGAGGCGAGTGGGGATGCATACATATAGAGGGAAAAGCAGAGAGTAAAGCAATATTGTAGAGAGAGAATAAAAGGAGAGAGGTAATGGCAGAGGGGGAGGAAGATGGAGGGGGTGTACAATGCAGCATTGGGTTAATGATCTACTGTACGAGATTCTTCGAAATAAGAAATGGGAGCGGGGAGAAAAACGAGAAGCAGAGACAAAATGGAAAGAAGGAAAATTTAAAGCGCGATGCAAATCCTCCACGGTGATTGCCTCTCCTCTATTGTAGGGGTGTCATGTCTTCAAGGGACAGCTAATTACAACTTGTCATCATACAGCGTGGAACAAAGGCAGATTCGTGTTTTTGCCCTCATATTAGACAGCCGCTCGGTGGGCCAGCGCGGCGCTGGTCTATCTGCTGTGGTAGTGGACTGCAGACTGGAAGGAGAGAGTCTAGTAGACAATGACTGCCACTGTAGTTTTGGTTGGAGAGTGAAAGCCTGCGAGATGACTCATAGGGAGGAATGAAGAAGGGAGAAACAGAGGGAGAGGAGAGGGAGGGCCAGAGAGTTTTGAAGAAATAAAAGTCAGGAGCGAGAAAACAAAGGGGTGTGAGAGACCCTATGGCAGAAGTTGCCTGCTTGATCTCCCAGCTCTTCTCTCCTGAGTCAGCGTTCAGCTTCTTCCTTTCTCTTTCTTCTTCTTCTCTAACTTTCTTCTGATTTCCTCTTCTTTGACACCTCCGTCTTTGCATACCCCTTTTTACTTACTTAATGGCCGCAAGCCAATGTGTAATCAAAGATGGCAATTGCAGCATTCCATTTCTGCGGGGGGAATGCAGTTTTTAACCAGTTAACCATAAAACCACAGATATAATAATTGCTAAATCTGTGATTTGGGTGATTTTACAGTAGCTTGCCTGTGAGAATGTCCCTAACTTATCCCTCTCTTTCTCCCACTCCCTGCTCTCTGTCTGTCTCTCCAGTGTGGACGGCAAGGTTCTCTCAGGAGCCGGCAGACCAGTCGGTGGTGCGGGGCCAGAGGGTGATCCTGTCCTGTGTTGTCTTCAACTACTCAGGCATTGTTCAGTGGACCAAAGATGGCCTGGCTCTGGGCATCGGAGAGGACCTCAGGGGTGAGACATCATACAGCCTCCTCAGGCTTCCTTCACTCTGTTCAGCATGTGACTAAGATGGGGTTATTCACAGCTGATTCTGATACTTTTGGATTGGAGCTGCTGATAGGCATATTATTATGCTGCATGTTTAAAGCTATAGAAGTTAACATTGTGGGAATGTTTGAGTTCTTTGTGGTACTCTTTATGTGAGATAGAGACCCAGAGCTGTGCTTTACTCTGGAACCGAGCTCAAATTAAAACTTCACCCAAATTTACAAACTTTAAAGGAGATCTTGTAAATTTGATGAGAAGTTTACACCAACCCTCAATAAAAGCTACAAATGCATTCCAACAATACTGTAGATACTGCTTAGACCATGCAGTGATTTTCAACCAGGGGTACTTGTATGCCAAGGGATACTCCCGACAGGAGGTATGTGGATAGATTATAGCGGCTCCGGGGATGACGTATTTTTGTAGGCCAACCTGGAAGTTAGCATCACCCTGGTATCCTCGTCAAAAAGCCAACAGTTGTTTTCCATTGGATTTTGGATTATTGCAGAAGATAAGCTCTGTGGAAAACAAAGGTTTATGGTATTTACACGTTTTGTTCAGCAGGATAATCTTCACAAATGAACATCACTTTTGTGATTTTTGTAGCGTAAATTCAATCATCAGAATTAAAAAAAGCTAACTTTAAGCTACAAACACCACAGTCACATGACTTCAGCATCACCACCGCTAAGTTTCCAACTTTGAATTTATGCACTTACCTCTTTTAGAAAAGTCTAAACCAGTTCTGGCGACCAGTTCTGCTAGGCTTTACAGTTACCCGCAGGGCAGTTTTGCTCAAGAGATGTAAGAGGCTACTGTTGTGCTAAATACTGCCAGGCTAGCACTGCATCTACCCTGTCACACCATATTGTGACAAATTGTGCATTTATTTAGGCTGATGTTAACTTTGTACACCTTCTGTACGTCATCCGATGTTTGATGGGAAATTCTGAGCTCCCTCAGGCACATTTTATTGACACCCTTCAACTTGGTTGAGGAGCATCACATCATCACCTCTGTCATGTCAGCAGTGGGTGACACTGACCGGCTAATATCTGATTTTTATTGAATGGTCGATTCATCAGCTGATATAACCCTCTTTCTACTATGCAGCTCTTTGTTCTTACTGTTCACTGTTGCAGTTTGACTTATTAAGTCTTCCCATGTCCGTCTGTCCACAACAACAACAATATAAGACGCAGCTTGTCTGACTTTGACAGAACGTAGGGGAATGATGCATCTCATCGCTGTGTTGCAGCTTTTTTTTTTACAATTGCACTGATTAGCCCAAAGGGGAATGTGCAATTACTGGTCAAAACAAGTGGGCATATTTTTAACTGATTGGTCCTCAGGGAGACTGCATCATTTGTGACATGCTGTTGCCTTGTTTTTGTTAATGTTGCTGTTGTTTTCCCCAGACTTTGTGCATTAATATGTTTTTTCCCCTTCCTTTTTGCTCGTTTTTGCTTATCTTTCACCTTTTCTTTCTCACCCTACCCTTTGATTTTGAATTGATGTTTTAGTTCTCCTCTCCTCTCCTCTCCTCTCCTCTCCTCTCCTCTCCTCTCCTCTCCTCTCCTCTCCTCTCCTCTCCTCTCCTCTCCTCTCCTCTCCTCTC
>JAVQJD010029902.1:0-40787 GCA_036023655.1 Nannoperca australis | reverse complement strand
AACACAACATTACTGCTAAGTAAGGAAGTTCTGTGGAAAGAAACTTCCATTCGTATCGACTTTCTCCGCTCTTCTCCGGCGGACATCAAAACAGCCTCTCGTTAACTGACGGGATGTTGCCAAGCTGTCACTCATATCACAACTGGCCAATAGAAACGTCTCTCAGCGTAGGTCCCGCCCACGGAATAAAGCGGAACCGGAAGCAAAAGTTTTAGATTCGCAAGCAAAACTTTAGGGTTTGAAAGCAAAAGTTTTAGATTCGCAAGCAAAACTTTAGGGTTTGCAAGCAAAACTTTTAGATTTTCAAGCAAGTTATTAGGGTTTGAAAGCAAAAGTTTAGAGTTTGAAAGCAAAAGTTTATAGTTTGAAAGCAAAAGTGTGGAAAGTTTCTCTCTCAAACCACTTTTTTTGACTGTTTTATAAAGAAACAAAATTATCTCCATAGGGATGCAACCACTACATGTGGTGAAGGTCAACTGTTTACACCACAGAGGGCACTCACGTAACAAAACCTGTGTCCTGACATGCTGACCACATTGGTGGTCTTTAGCTCAATTGGACTGTTTGAAGCAGTTGAAGTGATTATTTTAGCTCTTGTACCACAATGTAACATATAAAAGAATATGAGAATGGAAGTGTAAAATCAGCTTATACTAAACACTGCAATAACACACTTTATCATTGATTTTAGGTACAACAAAGTTTCTAAAATCTGAATTTCTTATTATTGTAATTGTTTGTGAAAATGTTCATCTTCATGACCTCAAATTTCTCCACCTGCATCATAACTTTCGATGTTGTGAGGATTGTGTATTTAACTGAACTGCATGCAGGCAGTGAGAACAGTTTTGCCTCCAGGATACCATTAGCTGAATAAATCACAGCTCTACAACCAAAACAACACATTTATTCTATACTTTATCCAAAGTGTGCCACAGTCTGCTATGGTCCACTCACTAAGACATACAGTATACTGTTGGACAGCATTTCATTTAGTGTCTTTTCATTGGACATAGTTACTATTCTGAGGGAGCAGCACAGAACAGTTGGGGGTCATTCGTGTGCTCGCTGAAATGTGCCTATGCACAGGCATTTTTGGTCATAAAAATGATTGTTTATTTTCATATAAAAACTACTTCAGTGCAATCTTAAAACATTACTGACAACTAACCCTTTATTCTCTTCAACATGCCCAGAATTATATAATTTTTTGTGCTATGCCTGCCTTTGAAAGAAATTAAGAGTAAGCAGGTGTTTTTCTGGCATTTTAAAGTTTGTTTGGGAATAGTTTTTACTGTTCTGTAGTGTTTTGCGTCACATTTTACAAGTATCCCTGATGAAGGTCTTGTGCTTTCAGCAGCTGGTGTTTAAAAATCCTGCTCAAAGGAAAACGCCTCCCTAAATATACTTTTATATTCTGCATTCCTGCTGATATTTTGTGACTACCCTCTAATTTATTTATTTTATGTTGCAGCCACATTGCTTTAGTCTACCTCATCTAACATTAAGATGTCCTACATGGCCCAGAATGCAGCCTGCTGAGAGCCTGAACTTGATGGATTTCAGCTGTGGGTAATGCATTATGTTACAGCAGGAGATGAAGCTGAAATCATCAAGAATAATGAGAGTCATTCCCCTTTCTCAAACCACAGCATGTCCCCAGGCTGCTCTGTTCTGGTCTGCTGGATCTGCTGTGGGTGGAGGAAGTTGAGATTTTTACATATGAGGCAGAAAGCCTCATATGTAAAAATCTCTGTATGATTGCTGAAGGTTGGTGACACTTCATATTTGCTGCTGCTGATTTAGCTAAATCCTGACGTGATATCATATTATCAACTATTTGTCCCGTTAACCTCAGGAAGAAGAAAAATATACCAAACAACAAATGTTCAATCTGAAACAGAGAAAGGGAAACTTGTGTTTAAAGCAGTGAGGAAGTGTTACAGAATGAACACATTTTGCCTCAATTTTCCCAAACAAGGATTTCAATAAACAACATTTCCAGTCACTAGTTACACTACTGGCAATTTATGTGACAGATGAACAACTGCCGACAGAGACCTTTTACTTGTGACAGAAGAGAAATAAACCGGGAATGCACCAACAGTGTTAGAAAGTCACTCAGTACTGTGCTTAGGTTCAGTTTTAAGCTACTTGTACTTTACTTGAGTATTTCCATTTCCATTTCAGAGAGAAATATTGTACGTTGCATGTCAACAACATTTACTTAATTTAACTTACTCAAATTAAGATTTCACAAACAAAACATGATCAGTTTATGTGGTAATTCACTGTTATAGATTAAACTACAAAAATTATATGAAGTAGTTGAAAGTAGCTCCAACTGGATGAACAACAACATTAAAGTACCGCATACATATTACTTAATATGTTATACTGAAGTATTTTCATACAGGGGTATTGCTACTTTTACTTCAGTAAATTGTTTCAATACTTCTTCCACCACGGATCTTTTGACTTTGATTTGCAAGTTGAGCAGGTGATGTCTCAGTGTTTTCACACTGAGATTGTGGATTCAGAGGCTTGTCAGGGCCAAGATATGCAGGCCAAGTCTTCCAAAAATCACATTTCCTCCAGTGAAATTATTGTGTCAATACCCGACATGCTCAAACTGCTTTCCAGGAAATACCTTCATTGGGACTGTGCATACACATTTGGAAAATACAGGAAAGGGCTTTGACGTGAATTAAATTGTTTTAAAAGGACATGACAGAATGAAATAAAAACAAATGACATGAAGATGTGCTGTCTACCCACACAAACATGCAGACAGACCATGCTGCCTGTGCTTAAATTGTGTAGGTGTGTTTCTAAGGGGGAATATCAAGTATTTTGTGATCACCACAGTACATTTCTCTCAAATGAACAAATTAAAGAGCAACATTAAAGAAAAGTTAGAAAAAGTATTTATTGAGGAGCAGAACCACTGCTAACAATGTGGAGAAATACTTGTGTGCAATTTACATAAAATCTACTATAATGTGAGAATAGAATACGTTTCATGTTTCATCTATAAAGGGTCTCTAATAAGACACATATTGATGTGACTGCATATAGGGTTAGATTTATTTCAATTCTTCACAGTTTTCTGTCTCAGCAATCATAATCCTGCACCATAGTAAAAAATAACGTGCAAACACTGGACCAGGAGTCGTGGCAGTACTCCTCTGCTAGCTTCTTGTTTTGAGGTTGACAGGATTTGACAGCTCTGGGTGCAGGCTTCAGGTAGGAGGACGGATCGGTCTTCAGTCTGAATTGAGCATCTCTGCCAGCTTTTCTGCACATACCTGCCTTGACCAACGCTCTACTGTCCTGGCACAAATTCCTTTGCTTTTTCAGCGCCCTGGCAATTTGCTTCCAGTAAAGTTTGACATTGGAAGCGTACTGGGAGCAAGCGGTCGGTCTGGCCACGTACTCACAGCTGAAGCTCCTGTCCCCCTTCTTGCATCTCACACCAAGGATGTAGATGTCCTCACCGGTCGCTGCCCACATACACTCTGACTTGTCTTTGGTGACCATTTTGCCTTTAATGGGCTGTGCAGAGACATGTCTGGGATGAGCCACCTTTAGCCGTGGCTTGATCCTGTCTTGACCTTTATCTACCCCCCCTTCCCTCCTCCCTTGGCTCTTCTGACAGCAGCTCAACATCAGCTGGTGGGAAATACAAGCCAGGACCAGCAGGATGGTGACATTGGTGAGGCGAGCCATGAAATTAGTGAAACACAACCTGCAAGAGGATCAATTCAGACTTAGATATAACTTCAAATCCCTTTCATTTCCCTTTCCAGAAATCATTATAATCATTATAATCCCCATATTAGGCCTATGTTTTAGAAGAAAATTACTATTTTGCCTTGATGCCATAAAATAATTTGAAGTTACATATACAATAAATATATTAAAACCTGTAACAGTAAGAAAACAAGGGGATTTAATTCATATTAAAGACTCAGTTTTACCCTTCCTTCAACATCAATAAATGTGTACAAGGGGGCAGCTGTTTTCAGCGTCTTGATGTTAGGATGGCGTTTATCTGACCGTCAAGTTATATACAGCACATATATGGAGGGCAGCACACAATGCAATGAGAGATATGAATAAATAGCCCCAAAGGCAATGCCAAACAAAGTTTTAAACCTTGATTTAAAAGATAGCCTATGAAACAATCCGAGGAAAGGGTGACGAATATAATGACAGCATAGAAAGTTGAAAAAAGCAATACCACATAAGTGTAGACACACACACCCCTATAGTAACACAATAGGGCAATAACTTAATATTGTTTTTTTAATTTAATTAGATAATTACCATATGGAACTTTTAATTCACTATAACATTAAACATTAAGGTGAAATATCATGAAGAAGGTGCCAAAGTAAGTAGCAGCCACCGCACACACACATACACATACACTACAAGTCTACTACTAATACTATTCTAATCCCAAAGTAATCAGGGATCAATACAGATGAAACTGTGATGACTTAACCTACCTGCAGTTTTCAGATTAAACTTCGGTTAACAGTCCTGAGCGCTGAGAGTTGCCTTTAGCTGCAGCTTCAGTATGCCTCTGCAGAATCAGCCCTCCCCTCCACACACACAAACACACACACTGCATGATTGGAGGGCTTACATTGTTTGTTCACACCAGTCAGCTCTTTTGACTTTTTTGAAACTACTCTCTCACCATTTCATGCACGTGTAATCTTATTTGTTAGTTAAAACTAAGCAAAGGGCAAAGACTTAAAACTTGTAAACACTTACCAGATTTATGTTGAGATATAAGGAATAAAAGATATCTGTTTTGGCAGATTGTGCTGCGTGCTTCAACAAGTACCACCTGCTGTACGATAACTTCACCTTTAAGGCATTTATTTAAAAGGAATGCAAATAACTAGTCTTTTAAAACCCTAACTGGACTATCTGTTAGTATAGTGTTCGCAAAATATAAAACAACCTGAAATATCTTGAAACGAGCCAGATGTCCCTGCAGGAGAAAAACACTGACTCATTGAACTTGGTTTGTTTAACTTAAACAGTAGTGGCACCTAAAAGTGAAATACAGTATAGCAGGTAATTCCAGTATTTCATTATCATTATGATTATGAAACATAATTATATTGTATAGCAGTCGATTTCAATATTGCTGCTCTTTTGCTATCAAATCTCACTAAATTCAATGCATTTCTGTAAGAGTTTTTTTCATCAGGAGAAATAAAACCACGCTTATCAACACAGAATAACTGAGAATAATGTTTATTTATTGTTTTTATTAATATTTTCACATTCAATATATCCTTCTGTCCAATACACCAGTACAGAAAGCACTGCCTTTTTATGACCAAAATAAAAAAAGGTGGTCTTTCCCAACAATGTAATATTCAAGGTAATATTAATTGATGCAAGTAGATTAAATACAAGTAAACAAACATAAATACAAATAAGTGACATCAATGAGTTGCCTGTCTGTCTTGTCTTGGGCTCAATAGTTGTAAAGGTTTGTGCAGCTGCAGAAACCTTCTCTTATACCATTTCGTACATGTTTTTCATAGCCCACTGTTTCGCAAAACATTTCTTCTTACACAGTTAAGACATGTAGTAGAGTTTTTCCAGCTGTGACATTAGAAGGCAATGCATAAAAGGCTCACTGAGATATCCTGCTTCGGACATCACAGCAGTACCATCCATCACCCTGAAGAGAGTGCTACAGTTCTTCTACCACGGGAACAAACTTCTGGTCTGGAATTTCCCTCCAAGGGCCACTTTAGTCAGACATCAGAAGCAATCTTCATCGGAATTGTAAATCTGTGAATATAACAGGGGAGGGGGGGAATGCATATACAGTTGTAAATTATGCACATCCTTAATATTTTGAGCAAAAAAACATAGTATTTAGCTAATTAATGCTGGCAAACTTTATTTCTATACACATATTCCCTAATTCCACCACAGTACTCTTAGATTAGTCATAAAACAAAGTCATAGAAGCTGTGTGTTAATGAAGAAGCTGCTCACCTTCGTTGTTAATTCCGAAACAAACCAATGACGTAGGAGCAGATGCCTTGAAGTGATCTCCAGCAGTACTGCTGAGCCATCCTCTTAGCATTTCTCTCCACTGGAGGTGTAGTTGGCTGTGGACTGGTTCTCTGTGTGGTCTTTACTTTTGGTGGGACTCGATTGTTTTTTGTAGAAACTTGCCTTGCCGAATCAGGCCTTGTAGGTGCAGGACGAGGTTGAGGTCTTGCAGGCGGTGCTGCTGATCTTGTTCCTGTCCTAAAGGGAGCCTCTGGCGATGACCGGGAGAAGGAGGCAGATGAGAAGACCATCTGTGAGTCATCAGTTGCCTTCCTGCACATGTGAGGTTTGATCTGCCTTGGCGCCTGGCAGGCATTGTGGAGCTTTCTGAGGCCCCACATCATCTGGACAAAGTAGTGACGAGGGTTTTTGTTGTAGGAGCTACAGGTGTATGGCTTGCCCACGTATTCACACCAGTAGGAGCGCTTGCTGCCCTTGCACGACAGCCTCAGCTTGGTGTATTCCCCGTGACCGGTGATGGTCATGGCGCACAAGTCCTTGCCCTTGGTGTTGAATTTAATGGGATCATCCCAGATGCTTTGTCTCCTGCTGCCATCACTCTGAGCATCGGCTGACCAAAGGCAGCAGGCGAGCAGTAGCGGCAGAGCGCTGACATGGGTCCACATGGTGTCAGATGGTTGCTGAATGTAGGAGGAGGAGAGTGGGACTGCTGAAGCTGACGGTCCCTCCTGCTATTTATTAGCTAAGCAGACAAAGAGGGAATTCAGGTTATAAAAAAAAGCAGTCAGTCTGAACAAAACTTAAATGGGAGGAGGAGAAGGAGAGCAGTGACAACAACATTCACTGCTGTCTGGAGAAAGCAAGGGCCACATGCGATCTTGACAGTGATGCTCATGTTTATCCAGGTGTTATGTAAGAGTACAAACTAACACATGTAAAAAGTCCCTTAAGAACTAAATTATGTCAATTGCATCTTATAGGACAAGACGTGACATTTTCTCCTGTGTTTGCAGAGAACATCACAATTAAAAAGAAATGTGGTGTGTTTCTGAGAATATCTAAACGCATGATTCCCAAAGCCCTCACGTTCTTGCTTGTTTTAAAAGGCAGTTGGAGCTCACAACCATGAAGGGTAGCCTATCATTTTCCTCCAAACATAAACACAATCAGACTGCACAACCACAGAGAAACGTGAGTAGAAGTCATTCACACATGGCAGATCAAGTGTAGTGTGGAGCGTGGTAAGTAATATCCATGTCAAATAAGAAAGAACAAGACTTGTCTGCACCAGACCAGGAGGGATAGCATTGTGTGGGGTGGGGTAGACTATGTCTTAGGTGGCTTTATTTTCAGAGTAAGGTTCCAGAGTAAGTAACAGATTTAGCTTTACTACGTGAAGTGAAAATGTTTTCAGAAATTTAGTTTTCAAAAAACACTTTTATACACTTTTTATACACACTTTGTTTATGGATATACAGTACATTTAAACACAAATTATGATTTTCTCTCTGTTTTCTGGAGATAATCAGTATCACAGTTTCGGAGTAATTCTGTCAGCATTTGTCAGTAGATAGGAAGGTTTCTGTCTTTTTAGATACAGAATTCTTATTCTGAACTCAAAATTAGCTCTGTTTCTTAATAGTCTTTGCTCCCCCACCTCTTGAATCCCTGAGATTGCAGCATATTCAATGGCACACTTTGCGCAGTCTGTATGCTGTCTACTGATGTGCATGATATTCAGTTCATATTCAATTAAAATAAAAGACAAGACACGTTTAAAAGGTAAAAGGATATGTGGAGCTCCACCAAACACAGTATTTGATGTTTAAAAAACACAGTAAACGAGATTTTCTCTGAACAGCTGCTTCTGTTTTTGATGTTTTTTTCTCATCTGTCTCTTATACAAGCCTATTTAGACATAGGAATGAGTTGGCATGTGGTTTTGCTGGTGGTGTTATTCACATACTGTTCGGTGCCTGAGAAAACCTCAGGCGACGCTTAGAAGATAATCATCTCTTATTGAAAATAGCTGACCAGTAACGCAACCCATTGGGTTCTGGCCATCAGTGGCAGCACCACATACGAATGTGCTGTCTTGTATTGTAACTCGTAAGATACACTGCCTATTCAATACACACAGTGTTTTTATGACAGAACCCATTTGGCATTCTTAAAAAGGCATAAAAAAAATAAAATAATAATAAGACAATAGTGAAATAACAATATTTTGAATTTCAAAGTTTATTCACAATTTATACACTTTCTTTTCACCACCACATAAAAGTATACACAGAGTATCACAGTTCAAACCAGTTACCACTGCATTCGTCCTGCCACATCCATCCAGGGTTTGGATACATGATAGCCTATCTAGTTTAAGCACTTAGTAAAATCATACCGTTTTTCTCCCAAGATGAGACACATCCAGACTGTAGCAGACAAGAAAACCAATGATAGTCCTGTCAAAGTGAGCACACAGATACTTCAAAAATGTCCATCTTAACAAGAAACTTGGTATTGAAATTATACAAGTAAAAGCTGTCAACTTATTCAATGCTAACTGAAGCCATTCTGTATTTACACCACAGTAAAACATTTTCTTGTTATGTGCAGTATATACACTGCTTATGTATATCATTAAGTAATAGTACAATACAGTATACATAGTACTATAAATGCACTAGTAGCTCTACTGTATGTAGATGTTAGCTACTAGCTAACTAGCCTGGTTAATGATAATGTTAAGTATATTTATTTGGCCAAAATCTTTAGCTAAAATGATAAAACCTGTGAGCTATTCATTTTGATTTGATTAAAAAGGATCATACAAAAGGAATAAAGTACACAAGACTTTCTGTAGTTTTCCATGCTAATCAGTTGGTTTTGTTGCATCAAATGACACAACTTTGATGCTTATCAGTGTATGAAATACAGGGGGTCTCGGACCCCCCTAAGTAACAACTAAGACCCCACAAAGACTGCAAAATCAAATTTTGAGGATGTTTCAAAATGAAGCTGATTAACTACTATTTATCTTTATTGTAAAATGTTGAAAGGTGAGCAATACAGAAAATGGGACTAATGACCAGGCAGCTGATGATGTGGTTACCGGTACCGGTTGTAATTCGGCAGTGCAATAATACATTCTGACACTGTATAAACTGTGAATCTGTCAGAACAGCTCACCAGTGTCAGAAAAGCTCACAAGGTCAGTTAACAGTTAAATCCTGGTGAGTTAATGAAAGTATCCACAATGTGGGAAAATTATTTACTGGAAACGTGGAGCTTCTGCCTGTTTTCTGTAGAAAATATTTATCAATTTATTAACATTTATTTAGTTCCTTGTTTTGTGCCAAGACATTCTTTGCTTGTAATTGGAGCAGGTCACCTCCTGGGAACTTTTTTAATAACATTTCTTATTTTTTCCGCTGAGAATTTATATTAGTGCATGGCTGATGTGTATGTGTATACATACACACACACACATATTTTTTACCATGCCACAAGACCCCCCCGATTGTCATGTAGTATTTCGCACACCAATGCTAATGGTAGGGGATCAAAAAGCTAGCATCGAAGTTTTTTCAAAATTCTGCCACCTATTTCTCAAACTCACCAAAATATTGTGAATATACTGAAATGTACTTATATATTTCATCTTATTGACAGTTTTTTACTTGATTAAACATAAGATCATATTTTTAGCACTCTAAACAATTATATTTGGTACTGTAAAACAGCTACTGTAGGCTAGCTTATTCTGCTACCAGCATTGTTAGCGTATTTAGAAACAAATAGCTAGATGTCTAAAATTGTAACTTTCAATGTTAAGATGGACATTTTTTCACAGTGTGCATCAACTGTGTAAACCATAAAGCCTACTGGTTTTCTACAATTTGATTGACAGCGCTCACTTGTCCCATGAATGGATTGTCAAATATTTCACCATCATTACTACACTGACAGCAGCTTCAAATCTAACCTGTAAACATGAAGGCGAGGTGGGTGGGTGGGATAACTGGATTGGCTTGCCCAATGAGTTAGTGATAGAGTTCAGCATTCCAAGTAATACAAAATAAAAAATAGCTCTTGAATACATTCTCTTGTTCCATTGTTTTTAAATGTATCCATAGCTACTGTGGGTTTTCAAAAGCAGAAACTAAATAAGCACATAGATAACTGACAGACCACTAAAGACCTGAGACCTACAGTAAAAAAAAAGAAAATTTGGCTTGAGAAAGTATTTCTCCATGTAAAAAGTATCATCACTATGAAAGCAAGAAAGATCTCAGTAGAAGCGTCATGTTAGTGAACTCAACCTGATAGCTTCTATTGTTAGTCTATTCATCACCTAGGGAACAATTTATAATCCTGACACTTTTATCATAGTGTGTGATATATTAAGAAGTAATGCTCTGATTTTATCATGTGAATTAAAGAGAAAATCCACCCCATTACTTATACTGTTGGTAAAATAGTATTTTGTGATGCATCTTTTTCATTGATTTTTTTGTTTGGTGGTGTATTGTTGGTACTCCTGTGATTAATGGCTAAACTTTGATGGGTCAAAGGCAGGTCGGTATGGTTAGATATTTCCAGCACATCTACAATGTGCCCAACCTGCGGTCTGAAGGGTCTCAGTATGTTGTATATAACAACAACAACAAAATATAAATAAAATGTTTCTGTCTGACTTGAAACTTCTCATACTTCTTGAAACCACATATTATACTGGGTATAATTTAAATTTACACATACAACATGTGAGGAGGAGCTGCAACTATAAATTGATTTATTTTAAAGGGTAACTAGATATGAAATTTGTGAACCACTGGTCTAAAATGTAGTCAGGATTTGGATCTTACAGTTTATGTTTTTGTTATTATGTTTCTCTCCCCTTTTTTATAACAATGTTTATAGTAATTTTTGTCTTAAGCCATCCTGGGAAATGTAGGAAATGAAGACCTGGCACAAACGAAGCTAATTGGAAATGCTAAAAAGGAAAAAGGAAAGAGTACATTATACCACAAAATAAGTCCTAAGAGCATCCGTGGGTGGATTTTCCCTTTGAGAAGGGGCACATCTGTCAAAATGCCAGGTTGACACATAATTCTGAAAGGCAACCAATCATTTGCAATTTTCCCAAAACCAGTCAAACTCTGGATGTTTTGAAATATTGTAAACATTTTGAAAAAGTCATGCTAATTTTCTTCATATTAATCACAAAAATCCACCTGGCAACAACCTGTTTCTGTTTTGTTCCTTTTATCATTTTGTTCAAACCATCCAGTTTTCAGTCATTGCCCACCAACTCACACATGCTGCAGTTAAAAGGGATGTGTAATTTTCAACAAAACAATTTTTACCATTAGCCTGTGTTGAATGTCATACATCTATACGAAGTTTAGGAGAAACAGCTCCCCATGACCTTCAGGTCACCTTTGACTGTCTTCTTAAGAACAAACAAGTACATTAAAATGAACAGGCATCACAGTTATTGCCATGTCCTCTTGCTGAATGTATCTTCAGCTTGGTTTTGTGTCTGAACACATGTAAACGCAGACACAGCAGTCCTTTGAAAATGCAGAACAAGCCTGGCTCAGATTGATGCTGAGGGAGAAGAGTTTGATGTCCTGCAGGCAGAGGTTCTTGGAGGGGCAAGGGGACGCTGGGGAGCAGGTAACTGCACTGTAGGCTGTTACCTGCCCGGCTGAGGAGGTTGAGGTGATCGCTAAGGAAATTATCTTTATCCTCTGGTCCGATGGGTCATGAAACAAACAGCTTGAAAATAGGTGGAACAAAAGAAAGGTTTTGATTAGTAAACACAACATATACCAAATGCATCTGGACATTGCTAGATATTGCTGCTCTTTTGTACCAATTTAGAAAGAGGCAAACTACTGCTTTTCTTAACTATCTAAATGTCAATGCTCTCTTACATAACCATATTTGTAATACTGTCAGAAAACTACACAGGGGAATCACATAAGCCTGCACTAATCAGTCCTCATTATCTTGAGCCTTGGAAATAAATAAATAAATAACATTTATTGTGATCTCATTTGTTTCCAATACAAATCACATTGGCCCAGGACTTTTCATTATCTTGACAGTAATCCGCCTTTTTTCATGAGACTGAAAAGTGTCCATTCAGGTGAAACCGCTTTGGAAAATGCAGAACTGCTACAAAGTTTCACTTGGTAGAATTTTTCCACTTTAAGGAAAATTTGATTTTTGGTCTTAATACCAGAGTAATTTGCTGTTAAATGGACATCTTAACAACAATAGTTGTGAACCATTGCATTCTTACTATTAATGCAGGAATCAGAACCCATTCTGCTGTAGTATCGATTGCAACAAATTCAACTAAATGTCTACAGTCTAAAATGTAAAAATGTGAGAAAACAAACTTACTATGGTGTATTTTAGTTCCAGTTTTCAGGGGAACTGTGGAGACAAATATTGAATTAGATTAGATTATTTTAATATTAAGTGAATAATTCAAAACATATAGTATTGCTTTTTTCTTTAGAATGGCCCAGGAGATAACTGTGGCTGAGTTGTGAAATACCAGATTTAAGAGTGCAGTCAGTTATGCTTTCATGGAGCTCCAGAGAGAGTTTTCAAAGAGCTCATGGTACTTTTTGCAACTGAAAAAATCTAACTATTGTTATAGGAGTCCTATACAACCTGATGTCCTCCAAGTTGTTGTATATCATTTGAGTGAAACTGTGACATTATGTTATGTGACATTCAGTATATCAACTACAAATTATCATGTAATCAAAAATGAGACTTTTTTAAGAATGTCCCGAAAAAATATTTTTTTCCAAATTTTCATGACTTTTACTACAAATATTTTGTTTTCCTGTCATGTCTAAAAGATACCTCAAGTCAACATGTATTTTGTAATGAAACCGTGTTACTTAATACAAGAGTATGGCACTTTTAAAAGAAGATGATGAAAGAATACTTTTTTTCTGTTGCAAATAAAAGTTGGATTAATAACCCTTTAGACCAAACAACGCCCTGCATTAAAAAAGTGCCGGGGGCTGCGTTGGTGAGGGCATGTACAGGTAAGATGAAATATGATTCAGGAAGTCCAGCTGGAGTGACAGATGAATGCGTTTAACGGCTTATCAGATGCCAAAACACTTCACAATGGTTTGTAATACTCACAGACAGGATTTTAAAACTCTTGAAAGTTTTCAAGGCTGCAACTGTTATCTTCCGTCACCATAATCACAAGCTAAACAGTAGAACTACGGTGTTCATGTTACAAACCAGGAATGTGTGCTTGCATGTTTTTGATTGGACAATGCAGCGCAGGCACCCTCACTGCATCGATGGACTGAATGCCACCTAACTTATAGTAGCTAATATTAGCAGACTTAAGATGTATACATTTTAGTATAAATTAAATTGCTAATTTAGTTTTTAATTTTATGACTTTTCTCTGCTTCTTGTACTGGTATATTACAATTTAGCGTTTACCCTTATCCTGCAGTTGCCACTTGTGGCTGCTGTTCAGCAAAACCTACCATGTAGTCTGGCTTTTTTCCATCATAAAACAAGATTCCCTTTTTGATGAATTGCTTGAGACTACCTCCAGACAATTTCTAAACATTAAACAGGGAGCACACTGAGCTGGTGGTCTATTCTCGTTTCTGAGCATGTATACCTAATTTTAGGTTAAAGCATTACATTTGGATAATTCCTGTGAACAACAGACCCTGCCAACAGCAATAGGAGCTAACATAACAAATTCATCAGAAAGACTATTGATATAAAAATGCAATTGGGAAAAAGATCAAATATGGTGTTTTGCTAAATTATAATTCTAAGGATTAACAGTAACTGAAAAGAAATGTCCCAAGCTGGTCAGACAGGTAACTGACTGTTCTGTAAACAAGGCAGTTTTTAGTAACAAATTATGTTATTCTCAATAAGCATCAAACAAAGCAAAAAATGAGAAGTAAGGGGAATAAGCACTTTCAGCTTCTATGCTGCAGAGCACACTGACTAAGCAGTCACAACGAGTCAGACATAAATACCGTGAGGACATTTATGGTTCGTTAGTGATACCAAAATTAGCAATTTTCACCATGATTGTTTTCCTGCAAAATCACTGTGAGTAGAAAAGCAATAAAACAAGCAGTAAAGTGTAAAAGAATTTGGTTAGAGGGCTATATAATAAATACAAATACATCAGATAAACAATAAGGAGGGAGATAGATGGCAGACAGACAGCAGGACAAGATGACAGCTGTGCAAAAGAAAGATTTAAGTCTGGAAAGAAGAATCAAATAAAACGGTGTTAGAGAAACAGAGGTCTGAGGTGTTTCCACTACCTTTCAGGAGCCAGAACAAGAGCTGGCTCTCTGTCACCAGTCGATGTGCCTCGGAGGAGCCGAGGCCCGCGGGAACCTGTTCATAGTATCATAGGTAGGAATGCTACCAGCGCAGGAACATTCACACACACACACACACACACACACACAAGGTACAACATTAACAGCACTGACAGAAAATTCAAGAATCACCATTTTTCACAGGCAGAGAGCAGAACAGTTTCATCATCATCCTCTAAGGGATTAAGCCAGATAAACTGTACAGTGAATTAAAGGGGCAATAAGTGAGGTTTTTCTTGTCTAAAAGCACAAGAAAATGATTATATTAGTGGGGATTATGGGGTTGTTGATCATCAGCACCAGTGAAAAAAGGATCATTTCACCGAGTTCTGATATTTCTGGCTCTCAAAACCTACAGGTTATATAGACAAACTTCCATCAGTTTTGATTTTCTTTTTTTGAAAAATTGTAATTAAACGTTTTTCCACACGCTGTTGTGTAAATGTGACTTTATGGATTGTGTCATTTTACAGGTTAACATGGTTTACATGGACAGGAGGGTGAAGTGTCATTGTTTCAGTAGCTAGTTTGTTTGTAAAGATCATTACTCAGTGCCCCTTTAAAAATCAGGCTTGATTAGGTTTTTTTCCAACATCCATTTTAAGAAATATCTAAAAGTCAATCACTCAATATTTAGAATAAAAATGACAATTACATCTTTGAAAATGTTCTATTTTTGAAGTAAATAAATTATTTTCTTTGGGTTTTACTTTCCATTAAGGCAGCATTTGCTGAAAAAGTGGATAGCTCTTTTTGGAATGAAACACCACTCATGTAAAGGAGGATATTTGTGAAAGCAGAGACCAGTTACTGTTTGGTCTTCTCTTTAATTTAGCTGTTTTGCTCTCTTCCTATAGCTTCTGTTACAGTAGGTTGGCTGTCTAAACACACCTTGAAAAAAAATATATATAAAATATATATATATATATAAAAAATATATATATAACATGCAGTTAGACGTTTTGTTAGATTAAGAAGAAAATCAAAGGAGCAGCATTCTCAGCATCACACCAAAGCTTCACATGCTTGCCTCTCTCTGAACAAAATGATCAGGTGTACATTCATCGGACTTTGGCTGACTCTAAATGAGAGGAAACAGGAAGAATTTTCATTCCACATGTTCATCCCAGTGTGCACACAGAGCATGCAGCCGGTTAGTGATACGGTAGATTCCCCAAAAACCACACAACAGAACATTTGGCAACACGACACCAGAGAAGTAGTGGTAGCAGAAATTGTTACGAGTCTGACAGAAAAAATAATTTACAACAGCGAATCACATCAATCTGATTTCTGTGTGTTAAATATAGATCTTAAGTCAGGGCATGGTTAGCTTAGTATAAAATAGAAATGCTAAGAATCTACAGTCATGCTAGCAGACCCCTGAGGCCAATTATCTCATTAGCAATTAACACAAAGTACAGCTGAGGCCTATAAACTATGAAGTATTTCGCAAATTAAAATTTTGTCCTGATGATTGTAAACCTTCATTTTATGCATTTTAATCTTAATGACTGATTTTTAAACATTAAACATTGTCGCTAGAAGAGGCCAAAGGATCACCAAAGTCATTGCAATTCATCCTGGGGGGCAAGTTAATGTGTGTACCAAATTGAATGGCAGACATTTTGCTAAAAAGTGTCAACATCATGGTGGAGCGGGAGTAAAAGTCAGAGGATCACCAAAGTCATTCATCCTCTGGAGACCATGAACAAAATTGTTGTTTTAGGGGAAGGTTTGTGCTGAAACATTTTGTTGACAAAAGACAGGACACTACACTCATTGCTCATAGCTGTTGTTCACCAGATACAGTACATTGTGTTAATATATAAGCCTCAGAGGTGTTGGTAAGCAGATTTTTTTGTACTATTTTTTTGTTTTTACTTCCAGTTTTTATGCTAGGCTAATTGCTTCTTGGCTCCTGCTCCATACTAAACACACAGACATGAGAGTAGTACCAATCTTCTCATCTAATTCTCGTAAAGAAAATTAATATGTGTGTTTACCAAAACTGTCAAATCTGTTAAAAGTACTTTTGACCTGACTTTTTTGACTGATTCCAATTTTCTTTTCTGAACAAAATGTCCACTGTGGAGGGCACAAGTCAATGGGCTGGGACTCAGAAGGATATATAAATATATATTATAAATATATATATATATATATATATGTGTGTGTGTGTGTGTGTGTGTGTGTGTGCGTGCGCAATGAATCAACTCCCTCAAAGGCATGCACTGTGTCCGTCCACGTCACTATGCTTGTGAAAGAACCCACTTCCCAGGCATGCCTCCACCTCACAAAACATGCAGTAACAAGATAATTATAACATTTACCTTGTCATCATAGGATTTGGGATACCTTGTGAAAGCTCACTATGATAACCATTATTACCAGTTTCCATACTGAAAACAAAATATCGTATACAAAAAAAGGGATGAAAATGTAATGCGATAGACATGGCATGCTGAACTTAAAGTAAAGAGTATAAATATTTTTGAGTAGTCAAACTTTTTCAAGAATGTTAGGAGATAAGTATATTAAACCATAGTGTATAAGAGTATAAACCATAGTGTTTTATTTACACTATAACTTGCAAAAAACAGGTGGACTTGTAAGGTAATGATTGCAAGAGCCCTTCATGAAAGGTAAGGGGCACTTTTCAAAGGTAGCACACGACAAGAAGCCACACCATCCACCCATAAAGAGCAATTCCAAGCTTGAAAACATAAACCAGCACCAAGAATTTAGTGAACAATTCTATGTACAAGATCCAGAGAAAAGCAGAGCGATAGAAGTTGAAAAGGAGAGTGAAGTGGGTAAAATGTCTTACGTTTTTATGGGAATTGTCTCAATGCTATAAAGATACACAAAAGAAAAATCCAACAGAAAAATGTTATTGAAATATTCAGCGATAGAAATGCACCAGAAAGTTGCCTTTAATCCCGCACAGATCACATGGCGAGAGACGCCACTGATCGAGACGTGTCGTATTTGTGTGATTAAATGAGAGAACAAAAGGTCCCATGAAGAAGAAATATAAATTGACAAATGCGTCACTGTTTCTTTGTAAAGTGCCAAGTGCTTGACAGAGGGTAATGACACACAAAAATAAAGGATATGGTAGATGGAAATAGTAGAAATGGTTATCACAAAGTAAAATGCCAAGTCCCAGAAACAGAGGAACTACAAGGAAGAGAGAAGGGAGGAGAAAATAAATGAACAATAAACCAGTAGAGCTACTGTGACAAACAAGAACCCCTAAAAAGGTTGCAATGAATCTAAAACTTAAATTTCTCTAAGTAAAATTAAAAGAACCTCAATATTATCAAATAATATTCAAATCCTTAAGTAAGTGAATTAGCAATTTACAAACTGAAAAGGGAAAATCCACCTTGTGATTTTCAGATTAGCTAGAAAGCAGATAAGAAGCTAAAGAGAAAGAAGGATGTCCTGCAAC
This sequence comes from Nannoperca australis, assembly GCA_036023655.1. Lineage (NCBI taxonomy): Eukaryota > Metazoa > Chordata > Actinopteri > Centrarchiformes > Percichthyidae > Nannoperca > Nannoperca australis. Next base: position 22,862 of record JAVQJD010029902.1, on the reverse strand, counting down.
CATTGACAGCATAATGTACAGTAAGGATATCACATCTCGTTCTTTTAGGTATAAACTATAAAATAAATGTATGTATGCAGAATAACAAGTACCACTACTCACTCATCGTACACATCCTCTGTTTCCATCCTGCGGTAATGCTTGGCTAGTTTCACTGCTAGGATGATGCTGGGGAGCAGGAAGAGAGTGCTGCAGCCCAGGCCCATCCAGAATGTGTTCTGTGGAAAAAAACAAGCGATTAGAGCTGAACAGATTGGTCCATTAGTCGATCGACAGAGTATGAATAAACAATAATAAAAATAACCCAGTTTCAGGTTATTTTATTTGTTCTTTGTGATAGTAACTTACACATTTTTGGGTTTCAGACTATTGACAAGCAATCTAAAAGATGTCTCCTTGGGCTTTAGAACATTTTTCACAATTTTTTGACATTTTATAGACCAAATGATACATTGATTGATCAAGAAAATAATGTACAGATTTATTGATGATGCATGAAATCATAAGCTGCAGCCATACTAAGTAAACAAAACAGAATGTCCATCCCCAATGAGCTGACAGCTAACCACCCTATCATTTTATATAAATACATTCCTACCCCTGTTTAAAATGGGTTTGTTGCCCTGTATCAACGGTATAATTACCATGGAGTCAACCAAGAAACTGCAAGCAATGATTTCCGTCGTGTCCATCATGTTGCTGAAGGGCTTGCATGGTGCAACCTCCATAGCCAACTACAAAGAGCAAGGTATAAACAGGTACACAACAATTTCAGGAATACACACTGTATATCAACTGCAACATCCCCTTTTTATGTATGTTTAATTCTGTTTTCTCCTTAATAACATAAAATCCTGTTGTGTTTCCATGCCACTCGCTGAAAGTGTCACTGGACATTGCACAATAGATCCCTGGACTTTAAGTGTTCTTGCAAAACAACAAGAACATTGTGATTGAAATAAAAATGTTCTATTGACAACTCTGAGATCGACAAAACAGCTTCAGGCGTCACACATCACGTGTTTTTTTACTTGGTTTTGAATTCCTAAGGTTTACTACAGCACAAACCAGTGTGCCACAAAGCAAATTCCTCAAGTTATAGAGGTTATAATTGGTATATTTGTCTTCTCTATATTTACTCCAAAACTCTGTGGTATTTTGTCAGTACACAACTCTGTGTGTGTGTGTGTGCCACCAGTGTTTGTTTTGACTAAAATGAATATTAGACTGAACAAGTCATCACTTAAGAACTGCAGTGAAAGTGAGAAGTCAGAACCACATAAGCTCCAACAAGCTAACAAATGAGCACACAAGCACTTACAGATGTTTTGACCCATTCTACGTATTGGTGGAAGTAGCCAACAATGGTTGCTGTGAATTTTCCTGTTTCCTGAGGAAGATTAAGATATAATGTGAGTTAGAGACCTTTTACAAATCGATGATATACACAAGGCAGGTGATCCTTCAGTTACCCGATTGATTAAATGTGTAGCATTCTGGGAGATGAGGTACTGGGCAGCTTCAATGGCATCAATAACTGCTAAAACTTTGTTCTGCAGAGAAGAAATGAGAGATTTTGATTAGTTCAAGCCTGAATCTAAGCCTGGATTTCAGATTCAGACTAAAGGGCTGGTTTACTTACTGGCAGGTCTGAGGCTGTTCTCTCCAGGAACCTCATACTCTGGTTCAATGCGCTCTTTAAAAGGGAAATTAAGAGCATACATTAACACCAGCAATGTCAAAGGTCAGGGGATACAGTCAGGGGTCACTTTAACGCTAGTGAAACAGAGGGAGAGGCAAGAACAAAACCCACACTTGATGAACAATGTTCTGCTTTCAGTCCAGGCATGCTGAAGAATTTTGTTTCAAAATGAAATATCCAAAATGAAAAGGAAGGAATGATTCCCTTACTTTCATGATACCATTGTTTACATACACTGTATGTATGTAACAACTGACCAGTTTTTCCTTGTTTTCCCCCATTGATGGAAATGACAGAGCTGTTACCAAATGAATAATTAAATTAAAGTAAAATACATTTTCTTAAAGTGGATATTTTGTGATATTTTGGTACAAAACCCTTCATGTTCAACACCATAGAATATATTATCTTCATATACATATAAATACTTGAACATACACACAATATTCCACAATACCAAAATGAGATCTGAGATTCTTTGTCTCTTTACTAAACGTTCAAAATAATGAATGAGGACACTAAATAGACAGGGTGGACACATTTCTGCTTACCCTCGCTCTAACATATTTCTTGAAGTTGAAAGTGGAAAAGAAAAGAAAAACATTAAAGCTGTGTTGAAGTGCATCACTGCTGGTCTGAATTGCTAGTAGCTGTAAAACCTTGGTGCTATTCAAAAGAATGGCATTGCCTTTGACAGAGAAAATAAAATGGAATATATTAATAATATTAGTTTTTGACAGAAATGACATGTTTGATGACACATGCCTGAGGGTCAAAACACTCTGCTTTTGTTGATATTAAATGAAACTGAAATTTACTTTCTTCATCAAGGATGATACCATTTTTTATATTAGATGTTAGCACAGGGATAACACGGCAATTACTCCAACTCAGTAGCTTTAACATGCACACTTACACTATAGCACATTCTACCCATTGACCTGATGAACCTTTCTTCTAAGCACAGATTTCATTGAAGTAAATTTTGGAGGACAATTTATTTCAACCTGCATTAACTGATTTTTTGGCCCCTTGGGGACAGCGCATCAAGCTGTAAACACAACACCTGACATCACCTTATAAAACTGTCATTCATTTGGAGTGGTTTTTCTGTTGACGGGATGTATGTAAGTAGAATATTCACTCTCTTTCAGCTCTGATTTTAATCTCTACCAACTACAGAGGGAACAATCTGGCTCTTCAGCTGCTAAATGTGCCACCATATTCACAAGCTAGTTGCCAACACTGTGTGCCTGCTGTGGCTGATAAGAGTGGTGAGACTCTTACACATGCTGGCAATAAACACAAACTGAATCCATTGTACTATATATAAACACATCTCATACAGTAAGTGCCAGTGACAATAAACCCTTAAAGGGAAAATCCACTTCTGCACACTTTCCTTCTAGTTGTTTCTGTCATATGTATTTATCCTCAACCTGCTTTGTCCTCTGAAGTAATTCATTTTCCTACATTTCCCAGAGTGCCTTAAAGCAACCCCCCCAGTCACATGTACTGCATTTACTTGCACTTGCAGCAAAATTAGAACAGGAGCTGGATTTTTTCACAACAAAAAGCATCCTTCAGTCAAAACACAACATGCCCTGTGGCTGCATTGCACTCTGGTCTTTTGAGGCCACTGTGGGTGAGAGAATTGGCCTATGGCTTCAATGTGGAGTTTCTGTATGACTGCCAAACTCAACACAATATTAAGTAGAAAAAGTAGAAAATGCCAAACTCTAGCTCGTATCCTGATATAATGTCAGTGCATTGTCTCCCAGTTGTTGAGGGGAAGAACAAGTCAAAAAACAACTGAATTAAGTATAGTCCAAGAGTCCAGCCAGGCACGAATATCTAGACTGAAAACAGAGGGGGGCATTACCATGGCCTGCTCCATGGGGATGATCTGCTGACTGTGGATCTGCCGCAGAGTGCCGACGTGGCCTTTCAGAGCGGTCTGCAAGGCGCCTCTTGGCTGAAACACACACACAGACAGAGAAACATTTATTGAAGTGCTGAGGTACATATTGGCCTATTAAATACAATACAAGGCATGTCAGAGACAGAGTTATTTATTATTTCCCTTGTTGGCCAATAATAAGAAATGCTTGTATTTCCCCTGTGTCCAACATTGAAATTATTTTCTCTTCTATCATTTCAAAGTAATACAGTTTTGTCACCGTTATGGAATAGCATCGGGTGCAATAAACTTTACACTTTAAAGGGCAGTGGTTAATGAGAAATTTGGTCTCAATTATGAGTAACACAATGGGCTGCATGTAGCACCTTTACTTTGATGCTTTAACATAATTTTTTGACATAAAACTTATCAAACTTTAAAGTACGTCCCTCCTTAATAGACCCTTCCTTGGAATAACTGTGAGCTCCATCTCTCTGGGGGCTCCTACAGGACTCAGGTCATTTAGAGGTGAATAAATGTGTTGATATCTTCCTGAAACCCCCTCAAGGCACGGCAGAGCAGTCACACTGCTCTCTGAGACTATATCCATGACTAAGGACACAGAAATCCACCAAAGTGTTCCCTTGATAATGTAAATAAAGAACTAAATCAAATGATGTGCCTGCGAACAAAGTAAACAATGTGAAACTTCATGGAGTGGATGTTTGTACAACAGCCAGAACAGCACCACGGTGTTCTTACCATGAGGTCTGTCTGAGCCTCCAGCTCTTTGGCAAATGAGAGCAGGTCCACCACAGTGACTCCTTTGTTGACCTAAAGATAAGCAGGTATAAAGAGAAAAACTTCTCTTAGTAGTAATATTGGGGACACTGGGTCTGTCATCCATTATTAGCAACATAATTAGAAAGTTGTTTCTTTTATATTGTGTTCATTGTGTTGCTTTTGTTTGTACACAATTGAAACATCCCAATTGCATATTCATTCAGCATTTTCTTTCTTCAATGACTTGATTTTAATGAAGAATAAATATTTATCATTTAAATAGCAAAGTAACATAACCCCCCCAGTAAACCTTTTTTAGAGCTGCGAAGTTTCTCTGATGTTTCTTTCTTTATTTAAATGTTTTACCAGAATGGCTCTGGGCTCTGAGACAAGGCTAAAATACAAAAATATACAAACAAATGCAAAGTGCAGAACAGCAAACTTTTGTTGGACACAGAATCCCTCATCGATTCATGTTGTGTGTTACACTTGAACTTGAGTCCTTTTGCTCTTTAAGGAAATAAATCTAAGTGAACATGACAGGTAGTGTTGGAGAAGACACGAAATGCCAAGTCCCAGCTTGTTCCTACACACTCTGCCACTGCCTTGGAAGGAACACTTTTGGATAATCAAGCTTCAGTGGTCCTCAACAGAACCCTGTGTACTGTGTCACGTCACAGTTCAAATCAGGTAAAGCACGGCTGCCTGCTGTATGTTAAATGACAGAGCCTTAGGAACCAAGCTATTTCTGGTAACATGCAATTACAGTAGAAGTGTAATACAATAATATTAGCGTATGTATAGAAGAACTGATCTTTCATAAATACTCTGGTATTAATAGGAGAGCTAACACTAATAAAGTGATGTCTTATACTGTAATCTAACTGGTTCAATTCCCAAAGATTAATATGACCTTTGTTAGATCATATTTAGTTATAGTACATATGTTTTTATCTGTCCTTGTGTTCTATGTTTGTTGTCAGCTCATTCGTTCTGTTTCTGGATTTGTGTGTGTCCCTTTAAGTTTCCTCTCATTCCTTTTTAGCGTGTCCTGTCTTTTGTTTTTGTGTTTGTCCCTTCATACTTCTGGGTCTGCTCATTCACATGTGTGTCAGCGCGCATCTGTTTGTTTCTGTATGTATGTGAGTATGTGTCACCTCTTCCAGGTAGTCTGCGTAGTTGATTTCTGACAGGCCTACTTCAGAGAAATCCATGAGGTTCTGCTTTCCCTCTGCCTCTAACAGGATTATTCCCCTCAGGTCAATCTTAACACTGTCCAGCTGACTCACCACGTCCTTAGTAAACTGTAAACAAACAAAAAAAGGCAAGGCAATAGGTTTGATAGAGCCTGGCAGTAAAACATCACAGCTTGATTGTTGATTTATAATCAATGTTTATTCGATTGTTGCTAAATGCCATAAAGGTAAATGTTTAGTTGTTTTGTCTTTATAGTGTGCGTTGATTCTCTAATATTCTTAACCTAATGTGAAAACGTTTGGTACTATGGTTGTCTTGGAGCTTGACAGTTAAACAACTACATCACTTGCCAAGATTTCTACCTCTATGTTAGAAAAGCTTGGTTATTAATCACAGTTCAAATCTGTGAGTAGTAGAGACAGAGATTTATATGTATATAGTCTAGATAAACATGTTTAACAAAATGAGCAGCCAACAAAAACGCAAAACAAATGTTGGCACAAGGGTGACCAAAGGTCTTAACGATGTGGTTTGGATTGAAGTCCACATATACCACTAGAATGGTTTTCCTTGATGTTGTTTGTTTGGAAGGTTTATCCTTGTTTTACTGTAAATTACAGTCCCAATTAATGCATTTCTGAACACAATCCTTTCCTTTAGTATTTCATGTTTCTTTTATATCTTGTTTTAATGTGCTATGTAAAGCACTGTGTATTTGTTGTTGAAAGGTTCTATACAAATAAACTTGCCTTGCCTTAGCAGGAACACATTTATGTGACAATAAATATAAAAATCTTTGTAATGATTTTTATTAGGTTTTATTTTTTGTCTGTTCTGTAAACTATAATCGTACAGAGACATAGTTTGGCAAATATGATTTTCAAAAGTGATGTTTTGAATAGTAAGAAGACATTTCACCACCAAAAACAAAAAAGTATGTTTTTTTGTGGCACTATAAAGAGAACACAACAAAAATGTTGGCAGTAAAGTTGTTTGTCTCTAAGATGACATGGTACTGACACTGTATGTCGATGGGTTGGATTTCCCCTAAGACTTAAAAATTACATTACATAATTACAAAAACATATTGTTATTCTACTCAGTATACCAATATCCACTTGTTTTTTCCAATATACTGTATTACACAATGCCCAACATTTATGTCTGAAATTATGATTTTATATCAAAATAAGTTATGGGAAATGTATGAATCTGGAGACTGAAGCTGATTTTGTGTAAGTAAAATCCTAGTAGTGAAACTAATTTCCTCAACAGTGAGTGTTTTAATCATTTACAGATCTACAACAGTGCATTACTGTCGAAAATACACCATCAGAGATAAATAATTGTCATACCTGCAAGGAATGTGATTGGACAAATCCTAACCAATGGCCTCCCTGCTCTACTGACAAACCAATAAACTCAAAGCACTACGACGATTAGCTCGTGCAGGGACGTTATTTCACATTTCAAGTGAATTATGATTAGCAAAATGATTAAACATACTATGAGATGAATGGTCAGTCCATATATTGACAGTCATGTGAAATATAATCCTCAAATTTTTTTTTATGTTAACCATGTATGAGCTTAAAAAATGTAAATTAAACTAGCTAAAGCAGAGGCGTTGTTAGGCATCATATATAGGAAAGCGCCATCATCTGAAAAATGTTATCACAACATTAGCTGTAAGCTAACGCAGCTCAAAAGGCAGATGTTAGCTATGTTATCTGCATATGCAGATATTTGAGTGCGAGTAAAATTGGATTTTGATGCTAACAGAAATTGCATAAGTATGCAATATGCAACAATGCATAATATTAAGGCCAATCTTGAAAGCTTATTCTTAAGCAAGTCAAATCGCGATTGAGTAATATGAACCTAATATGGCATTGTTTATGTAGGCAATATGTTCTATTTGACTTCTACAAAGACAACCCTGTCCCAGCCTGTGGATTGGTAAAAGTTATAGCATACTGTCTAATGACTGCAACACCTGAACAATTCAAATATTAGAGTAAAGCTTCAAGGTTAATGCATGAACATGCTTCATTCAGAATGTAAGAGACCAAACCTATAGACAATGGAGTTACTGAATGTTTTAGAAATAAAGAAAAACATATATTAAAAGCTTTTTGTTTTTTAGGGGATAACTAACAGTGTTTCTGAATGAGTTTTTTGCATCTTTACGCACGGTGGATGTACGCAATAGTATTTTGACAGCTCGATGTAGTAAAATGTGGCCTTAATATAAATTCTTTCTCTATTTGGCCACTCCAGGGCTCCGTAACAACTTGATGATAATGTTGGCATAATGACAATGCAGCACCATCAAGCTGATGCACCATGTCTGAGTGCAAATGACCAACTTGAAGAGGAGTACTGTATGAAGTCACTACCTGAAATTCTGTCAGGTAGGGTGTCACTTTTAGAAACTCAAAACATTCACAGGCATTAAAGTAAGACAAATGACCAATGCAGAAACGGACGCAGCATGGGAAATATCAGCTGGCTAAAACAAGCCAAGAGAATCTTACCAACCAGGGAAGTACTGAATGTCTCAGGCAGGCAGAAGTGGCTGGCTCAGGGTGGAAAAGAAATCAATGGCATATCTCAGGCATACTCTGAGGTAAGGGCTGAGGCATGTTAAAGCTATTGGCTGTCAGCACACACTTTGCCTTGGCAGCAAAGAAATCATTACGTAATGCTAATGAAATGCAGCAGCCAGTGATGGAGATTTCTGGACCCTCCATCACTCTAACCTTGGTTTGAGCATGTAGTAAAATGCTTTGATTTATATTATATTGTATTATATCTGGACATAATAGTATTTTATGATGATTACTACAGAGTATAGTTTACAGTGTGGATTTAGTATACATTCCTAGAAAACAGAGCTAGGTTCCTCTACTGAATTAAGGAACACATCAATGCAAAGATACTCAGATAGTTCCAACAGCATGTGACAGAATACTGGTGTGTTTGTGTTTAAGTTTACTGACCACTGTTGTGTTCAGGAAAGAGGAGATGTTGAAGACTTTGTCCAAACGCATGGCTGAGTAGATGCCTTTGTTCTCTTTGCAATTACTAAGAAACACATGCAAACACACACACATGGGTATAAAAGAGAGAGAGAGAGAGAGAGAGAGAGAGAGAGAGAGAGAGAGAGAGAGAGAGAGAGAGAGAGAGAGAGAGAGGGAGAGAGAGGGACAGAGAGGGACAGAGAGGGAGACAGAGAGAGAGAGGGGGGGGAAATGTCAATTTAAAAGTGTCATAGTGAAAATATTTGCTGCCACCAAGTGAAATTGACAGGAAGTACATGACACATTGACATGTTCCCTTATAGAAAATTGTGTAGTGTTCCTCAAAAGTGTGAAATATATAGAATATATATATGATATATATAATAAACAGGTCAAAAATAAATGTATCATGATAACATTTATATATACTCACATAATGTACACAGTGTTAGCATTGCTTCCTTTTAAATAGGCAAACATACTTGTTGAAGCAACACTCTACACTCTACAACACTCTATTTGGAAATATAATGACTGTGGGTCTGCCATCCCAGTTACTGAGGTATGCAGCTTCTCACTGGAGGGAGATGATGAAAGCTGATGTAATCACAGAGAAAGAGGCAGAAGAAAAGCAGCACAGGAAAATGATGCTAATTAGATACTCAAGGTTAATAGCAACTCCCTCTCTCATTTGCATCCCCATCAATGGAAATAAAATATTCAGTTGTATGCTTGATGCCTGACCCAACGCCTGTGTGAAAACATCATCCAGTAATTCTGCAAAATCATTTCAGTTTTGTGACCAAACATAAACATGAAATGTAGAGAAGAAAACAGATGTGCAGTAGGCTGTGAGAAAAAATAATCATTGCCAAACGCATTGCTTCTGAAAGGTGGCAGACTGTCACCTAAATACATAAAAATGAGTTTGCTTTGCCTGTACAAGCTCTCTGCTGTCAGCTCCAGGTCAGAGTCGTTGTACATGTAGCCAGGGATAAAGTTCTTCCACTCTGGGTTGACCAGAAATGGGGAGTCCACAACCTGGACAGAAGCCAGAAAGAGGATGTGTGATCAGTTATTCTCATGGCAAGCAAATAGGATTAATTAGTAACTAACTAAACTTGACTTCGGTTCAGTAAATTTATTGTTTAGTTACAAAATCTGACAATTTTCATTCTCTACTGTTCTCAGAACAGAATTAGAAAAGACACATTTGATCTAATTGTATACTTTTATGGTTGCTTTATAAGCTTTTTAAACTTGAGGCAAAATTAGATTTTCTACATTATGGATGGCTCAACTGCAACAGGATTCAGACTTAATACAAACAACAGCATACCACCCACAGCTGAGGTGCAACTTCTATTCTCACAAGCCCACCCAATGGACACTGACTATGCTCTCAAAATGAAAGTCCATGATTGAAAATAGAAAAAAAGCCCCATAATTGACTTGTAAGCAATAAAGAATACAAAGAAGGAATGGTGTCTTAACTTTAATTGTCTGAAAGAGATGCTCATTTAAGGGTTCAGGTATATGAACACTATAGACTTAAGTCCATAGAGTCCAAGGCACTCTGTACTTATCAAACATAAAGTAACATGTTCTGTGTTCAAATTAAGTCAAATTACTACTTCAGATACCATACTGTACAGTACATTTTTTACCTGCAGTGAAGATGCCTTTGTACTTGTAATTTTTAGGGGGACTAAACCGCTGTCTCATTTCTGGATGGACTCTTGACTTGCCTTGAAGACTTCTTTGGTGTGGAAGGGTTCACACACAAGTTTCTCCATGTTCCCGCCAGCCAGGAAGATGATGGTCACCACTCCCATCAACACCCAGGAGAAGATGAAGGTAAATCCAACACCACTGTGGAGAAGCACATATAGGCCATCAGGTGAAGCCGAACAGTAAGATATGGAGGTGTAGCAGTGGCTCTGTATCAGTATCTCAAATGAAACATAACGCAAGACAATGAAATCAGGAAAGTCACACAAATTAAGGCTTTTTAAAATTAGGTGCTGCGTTTTTTATGAGGCCCCAAAAATCCTAAATATTGTACTTTTTAATCTTGTGGTAAACAGATATACTATTTGAATAATTAACATTGTTATGTTTCTTAATGGATGGACTTCTATGTATCAGTTTCTTCAGACATTATATTACACATGTTTTGTTTGCACAAGGTTTCTTTAACAAAAGCACCTGTAGGTCAACTTGGTTATTTATTGCCCTTCATATCTATTACATGATTAGGATTATATCCTCTGGTATTAGTTACCTTAAGGTACTGTAACCATTTTCAGTAAATAGTCTAGCGAGGTAGTAGTGGCAGCTATAGTAGAAGTAGTACTTGTTGTTATGATAGGACTACTAGCACTTGAACAAGTAGCTCTAAATGTACTTGTAGTAAGGGTGTACCGTGCCATCATCAAATTGACTTTTCCAGTTTTACATCTTGGAACTGACAGTCTGACATGTGGCTAGTTGACTCACGCCATGAGCATTGTTCCTCCTGTATTGGAGATGCAACCTCGTGTTGTAGGTGAGGCGTGCTTGTCGTATCCCAGAGTGCCACACAGCAGACCCAGGTAGTTGAAGGCCAGGACCAGGACCACCATGCAGCACAAAGCAATACAGCCAATCCACCTGTGAGTAGCAGGCAAAGCTAATCAGCCCATACCTTTCATTGAAGGTGGCCGTGAAATAGCACAAATAGGACAATGTCATCCTCCACCACTGTGTATATCAGCATTCTGCTAACATTCTTGAGCAAGACAGTGGAGCCCTATCTGCTTATTCATTATAAAACAGAACATAAGCTAAATGGGTTAAAAGAGAAATTTAATAAGAACATAACAATTCATATATCTGCTTGGGTTTTTCCTCCGCTGCACTATTTTAAACTGAATTAATGTGGAATTCATATCAATATTTCATAAATGCAAAATATTAATGCAAGCACACATTACTTTTACAGTAGCTTGTGAAAAGAGTCTGGTGAAGCCAGACAGCATGAATATAAATGTCAAGCATCAAGATTACAGGATTTACACTTTTCACAGTTTACAGTTTTTCTATTTATGTCAGGAAGTCAGTGTACCTGTAGAAGTCCATTTTATCAATTTCAGGGTAGTGGTCCTCAATCTTGGCATGGGCATGGCTAATGAAGATGGTGAAGTTGGACAAGCAACTCTGCACAGGGAATACCTTGGAAAAGCTGCTGATGTTATTGCCAATGCCGCCCACCAGACTCTGTACACCTGAGAGACAAATCAATCAATTAATCTATCAGTTCAGATTCAGTCAGTGGCCTGTGTGAAGGTGGTGAAAAAATAAATGAAGCCGCCAGCTGTGTCTGTTTTCTGACTGGTTCATATTAAATTATGCCGAACTCCACGGATGATAGATGGCAAACGTTAAGATTTTTAAGTTGGATTTATTTATACTGAAATGTGCAGATTTAAACTTAAAATCCACCTAATCATACTCAAACTCAGAAGGCAGAAGAATAAAAGAGACGTGAAGAGTTTAATATGAGTAAAAGAATTGAAGTGATATACAGTTCAGTTATTTGTGTTTGCTTTCAGAAAAAAGGTTTTAGAAGTGTAAAATGTCACTTACTGTCCACAACACTTCTGGTCTGTTCAATCACCATGTTTGGTGTGTTGTTCACAGAGGAGTAACCCTGTGAGAGGACAAAGTGTTTGACTTGGCGATATAAGAAAATATAATCAAACAACAAAATGGACCAAGAAACTCCATGTTCACTTTGTCAAAGACATTCTGTAAATCGCTCATTAGACAAGGCACCTATAGGAAACACTACACACACACTAACACACTAAAATAAATTACGGCACATTAAATAAGAAGCATTGGCATTACAGGCCGACTATTCCAGCAATGTAAGAATATCCATAGATTTATGGTCCAGCCTCACCCTCTGGACGATAGCACTGAGGTCCGTTTTCAATACAATGTTCACCTTTTCCAGCTGAGCGTTCACGTTTGATAGCTAAATTATAAACAGACAATAAAACACTGATAAACATACACAGTGATACGTTATCAAAATTCAACAGTCCTTGATCATGCTCAGTGATCCCTGTTCCCTTCTCAGAATGTGTTGAAGTCAGTTTTGTACCCGTGTGAAGTTGGCGCTGATCTGCAGCTGAGACAGTGATTGGCGAATGTTGCGGCACAGCTGGGCAGAGGTGGCGTCTGACTCCTCGTCATGGCAACCCGGGTTTTTGAGGGTGCGGTTGATACTGCTCCGGACCAGGCTCAGGTTGAAGTTGAGTTTCCCTGTTCCTTCCTTGAGGACCTCCAGACCCACACTGACGTTCTCCAGGGCCTCCTTAGTCTCTCGCATGGCTGAATTAAAAGAGACAGATGAGATTAAAGGTGGATTGGGTTGCTGTTTGTTATGAGGGGAAACCAGGATGAACACCCCGTGTCAATCATTGTGAGAGGAATACACAATAAAAGTCAAAAGTAGAACAGTGAAGTGAGACAATTCCCATTGTTTCCATAGAAAACTTAGTTTCTTCTTCCAATATTTTAAATGAGTGTCTTACCTACTCAACTACATTGAAAACAAACTTTTCTCAATAACTTACTTTGAAGTTCTTACTTTGAGAGATATTTTGAGGTAAACTGTTAAATTGAATGAGTTGTCAGCTGCAACATTATTCAAAGAATAATGAAAATGTATTTAAATCTTTTAGTTCTGTCCTGGGAAATTTAGGGGAATTGTACAGAGCAGTAATTTTTTTTTCTGCAATAAAGCCCACGTTTCTGGGGCATATAAAAAATTCCAAAAGAAATGGTTTTACAAATCAAACTAAATTTAATAGCTAGTATAGTAGTATCATCATATATTAATTAGTGACCTATGAAAGTGGCCGAAAGGTTCAACTCACCAAGTATGATAAATTGGCCTTTAATAATAACATACACAGTAAAAGGACAGCCTGTTTAACATTGGCTCATGTTACACAAAAGCACAGACTGATACAGGACACAAAGTATGCACTTATTGTGAGGACTAGGCCTGAGCCGAGTGTAATGAGTTTCACTGCGCTTATTATCGAGTTTGACATTTGGAGTGTGTCTCTTGTGTAAATCTCCAGCATCTAAAATTGGACTTTTGACTGCCAAACAGCATTGTTTTCAGCAAACAATAACCAAACATGAATGTTATAAATAATGTGAATTTGTTTGCTTCTATTAAAAATCGTTCCTGTGAGTAACTAACTCTTAGCCCAGCAATCGAATGCATCACAAGACAACAGCCAGTGTTAGTTAACAATTACAGAGTAGCCTGCAGCAGACTTTTAATATTAAACAGGATAGAGAATTCAAAAAACACTGGCACACTTGCAAAAATGCAAGAGTGTAGCAGAGGAAACAGTGAATTTACTATCCCATAGCTAAATGCCTAGCAGGACTAGAGGGAGTAAAAGCACATGTGGCTGCTATGTGCTAAATGCATAAATACCATATTCACTACTTTTGTTGCTACAAGTCTAGGGTGTTTTCTTCCAATTATGAATCTCTTAACATTTATCTTATATCTAATAAAACACAATATTTGTACCGGATACTAAGAGCCTCTGACTGCTCGGCTCAGCCCCAGTGGGAACACAATAGTACGCAAACATTAAGGACACAAACTGTATTCACAGTCACCTGTGGTCAGGCATTTTACCACCTGGACAATTAGCATGCTTGCTGACCACTATTTTATCTGTATATTTCATGTAGTCCAACATCCATATACAGCTGCTTGTTGTAATACATAAAGTAACTGACTTCTGGTAAAAGAGTTAAAATAAAGTAACAGGACTGGTCACACAAACACATAACTTTGCTCACTCCACATTGGGGGCACACAGGTGGAGTAAAAAGGGAGATGTCCAGGTGCAGGTAGATGTTATGTTGGGTTTTTGGTCTGGTGATGCCATTAACTTAAAACTGCACTAGGCAAGACTTTTTATGGAAAGGAACTCATTCTGTTTGCCATCATGTCTATACCACTATCAGAGGTTTGACCTTAAGAAAAAATGCTAACATTTCTCCCTTAAGGATAGCAAGTAACCTCTGGGTACAAACCAAGCCAGACAACAGAACCTGTCATTAAAAAAAATGGCACGTAACTGCTATCACTTAACATCATTTCTGGACTGTGAGGTTCATCACACAAAAAAATGTGTGGTCACCAGTCAGACTTTGCATTGTGCAGTTTTAATATATTAATTGGTTGTTGTTCATTAAGATGTAACTCAGGGTTCAGATAGGGCCATGTGCTCAAGGAAGATCACAAGGGAACAAATCATGGGAGTCCACAAGGTCAGGGGTCAAAGGATTGTGGGTCATTGTCCAGTTACTGAGTTATTGTTACCTTTGATGGCTCTCTCGATTTTCACTTTATAAAAAAGCATAAAATATAAAGATTAAATTCTGAACGATTATTATAAGTTACAACTTGTATTAACTAATTGACCTTCAAAAAAAGTAATATATTGTATATTATATTCACGGCAGAATATGTCTTAACAAGTGATTTCATCTTCAGTAGAGTTTTAAAATCATATTTCAGCATATACTGATAATGGGGTTATAATCCCACTTCTTTTTAAGTGTGATTGCATTATTCTTTCAATAACTGACAATATTATAAGTAAGGCAGGATATTATGTCACTTACTGACTTGCATAATATATTTTACTGCATCTGTCGCCTGCATTCAGTAGCTTGCAGTCTAAAAGAACATGATCATATCGTAACAAAAGAGGAAATTAAAAATATGCGGCCATACCTCCAGCCATATTGAGCACTCTGTCCAAGGCAGGATGGACCTCCTTATCCAGCTGATCGTGTATCTTTCCACCTAATAATGGACCTATATCTGTAGAGAACACAGCATCAGATGAACAGAAGAAAACAATAAAGTAGTCCAAGTCCTTTTCTTTATTATGTTAGCTGCTTAATGCTGCTTTTGCAGGTCTTAACTTTCAGGAAAGAACTGCCTTCAGTACTATGGCAGAAGAAGAGTAGGATGAATACTCAAGGGATCCTCAAAAACAGTCAGCACTGTAGCTATCTAGACCTAGTTATGTCACAAATCTGTTGTGAAAACAAGTCAAAGAAAGTAGACACAGAAAATAAGCATGATGTACGACCAAGAGCAAGAACTCAGTGAATCGTTTCTGTCAACTAAATTTACTATCAGAGGCACAGAGGAGGTCTACTTACTATCTAGGTCATAGATGACTTTGTTCTTGGCTGTGGCGTATTGGGATATTAGGTAATCAATTTGCTGCAAACAGGAAACACAACAGAGCAGAGCAGAGTCTTACAAATGGAAGCAGATAAAAATGTGTATATTAGTCTCGTCATAGACACCAACAAGCACTCTGAAATATAGCACAATTTCAGTTTCATTAGTTATTTGTTAAAAGGAATTGGAGAAAACAAGACTTCATAAAAATGTAATGTTTAACAAACTGAGCTTTTTGTTGGAGGTTTGTTCCCAACACACTGCTAATTTAACACACACAAGTGAAGTGAGAGTTAAAGCCTGGGTTCCTGAAATTTCATGGAATGACAATTTATGTTAATGTTTCTAAGAAGCACATTTGTAGCTGTCATGCGCACACAAGTCAGACAATGATTCTCATTTCCCAACTTGAAAGGACATAAATGAGGCATGACTAGAAGCAGTAGCAGTTGGACACGGAAGAAGCACACATGCTGGTTTATACATTTGCCCAACACATTTATACATCACAGTGAGATATCAAGAATTTTTCGTTTGGCTTTGCATTTAACCATGACTGAACCCTTCACTAGCTAAAATGCCCATAACTAGTAGCTGTCCTTTCACATAATCAGTGAACCAATCGCCATCCAATTGATGGTATTACTATAGAATTGAATGTGTAGGATTGTTACACGTACAATGATCATGTTTGTATTGACAGCACATAATCTGTATTTCTCTGTTTCTGCTTTAATAACATGGTATAATATTATGTTGGGGCTATAGGACACAAAGCAGAGTGATAATGCTCCATCTACATGTTCTATAGAATAACTCTTTGTCTCACCATTGGCGTGTCATTAGCAAAGGTGTGCAGGTCCCTCATGTTGCTGTTGACCAATCTCCGTATGTTCTTCACCTGAGAGCTCAGGTTCTGGTTGGCAGAATATGCACACAATACTCCAATCCTAAACAAACGACAAACACAAACACAGTGACCTTAGCGTCTCCACTTGCCACTGAGTGACCCTGCTGCTCCCACATCAGTCAACAAAGCAGCCCTGGGGTGTGTTTTGAAGAATAGGGTGATAACATGTCATCAACAGTAGGGGTCAGTGTGTACCACCACATTTTCTCTTTTTTAACTTCCTCTGAGTGCACCTGTAGAATAAATTTAATTTCCTTGACAACCAGTATTACACAAAACAATTCTTGTAATCACAGTTATGTGTGATTATCAAACCATAAATGGGTATCTAATATGTCCCCTTTAAATTGTATCCAGTTTAAATTGTTGATGGCATAAAAATGTACATCCATTAACTGAAAAATAATGATTATTATTAAAAAAAAACTGTGGTTGCAATCTGGTTGTAAACTATATTTTCTGTATTATGAAGATAATAAGAGATGATGGAGATTTTATTTCCCAAGCAATTTGGAAATAAACTCATAGCAGGAGATGCAGATGTCTCTACATTAAGTTCTGAGGCCCTATCTTTATAATCTGAGGTCCCTGGGCTGTAAACATATTCAAATTAAAAGCAAAAACACAGAACTGCATAAAGAAGACCTTTAAAGTGTGTCTCTTGCATACTTCAAATAAACCTGGGTAGCTCGGTACAAGGCTTAATTAGCCAGAGCAACATCAAGGGAAAGACAGCCCGTAATATTAAGCTGTTTCCATGACTCACTCCCGTCCCAGCTGAATTTTCACCTCAGCACCTTACAGCTAGCACTATGCATCTAAGTATGTGTGTGTGCATGTATGTTGTTATTGCTGCACACATGTATATCTGCAAGTGAGCATGGTTGGGGTTAATCATGGGGTGATTAACTTCAGAACAGATGGTAAACATCTGTACAATCGATTAAATCATCCTCAAAATCAAAAATCTAAATTCTGACAGTACAGTTGTATAACATATGAATCTCATTTATAGAAATGCTTCAGTGGAATAAGCAGCTTAATGAAAGATATAAGATGACTCTTAGAAAGGAATAACAAAAGGAGTGACTCAGAGGCGACTGGGAAGGTTTAGATGAATGGAGAAGAATCAGGGTGTGGTGACTCACTGTATAATAAGTCAGAGGTCTCTGTATGTGGGCCTGTGTGTTGGTGTAGGTATGTGACTGAAGTGCATGCAAAGTGAGGTTAAGCCCCATTCATTGTCTTAATGCATGAAGACGGTGGTGTGTGTGTGTCTGTGTGAGTGTAGTCTTAATAGTGATCAGCAGTCGCTGCTGTAGAAGTCTCCCTTAGTGGATATAATCCTGTTAATCCAATCTAATCTAACCTGCATTATGCT
This sequence comes from Nannoperca australis, assembly GCA_036023655.1. Taxonomy (NCBI): domain Eukaryota; kingdom Metazoa; phylum Chordata; class Actinopteri; order Centrarchiformes; family Percichthyidae; genus Nannoperca; species Nannoperca australis. The sequence continues at coordinate 4,678 of JAVQJD010029902.1, read as the reverse complement.
GCAGACATTTTGTCACATAAGGGATGTATAATGTTTTTGTGTTTGTTTCTTTTCATGAAGTATGCTGATAAAGTGGAACCAGATAACAACAAGTATTCCTCCCAGATTTACCTAATTAAATGTGTAGCAGTATAAATACACAGTCGATTCAAGTAAAGTAGGGCTTCTTTTACATCTTATATTTAAGTAATGTTGTCCAGCAGTCCAAGATATTTAATTTATAATGATATAAAACAGAGAAAATCAAGTAATGCTCACATTTGCAAATTTGAAAAAAACTTGTTTCACATATCTAATCAATCACAGCTAATCAATCACAGTGAGCAATTAGCCACTATTAGTATTAGTCAGCGTTGCTTATCCTTGCTTGATAAAGCCTTTGCCATTTTGACCATTTTTGTAACTTACTTATTATATTTGGTGTTCAAAACACTCCCACCATCTGAGATTTGAGACATGGCTGCAGAAGAGCATTGCATTAGTGCAAAAAGTGAAACGTATAAGAGAGACATTCTTTTCATAAAAGTGGTAGCTGTTTGGCAGCCATCAGACCATGAAAGGACAAAGAAAAAGAACCTTCAAAGTTCTTGCTGAAAATGGTTGACAAGAATCAATAGTGTTTGCATAACCACTGGTATAACACTCAGAGAAACAAATATGTTATAGGATTATGTTCTGCCCTTGGGAGAGAAGCTCTTTTCATCTGCGTGGCATCGAGCTGTAGCACGACTGGAGGAATTGTGGTAATGTTTGCCATAAATAGTGAGTAGGCCGACAGAGTAAACGCTGTCATTGTGCAAGTGGAGACTTAATGAGAAACTAGGCCAAACAACTAGGCTGGGACACAGTGAAGTGGAGCCATCCGGAACCAGGAGAAGATTCAAAATGGCCACTTCCACAACAAAAGCCTTTTGTCAGACACTTCTCTGCCCTCTCCCTCTCACACTCTCACATACACATTTACACAATTTCATACATATGCTGCCCCTTTCTCTCATACATACACAAATGCATAATCACACACACACACACACACACACACACACACACACACACACACACACCTTCCCTCTCTATGTCTCTTGTTTTATCTTTATCGCCAAAGCCAATTCTTTCCTCTCTTCTGCCCTCTCTGATTTGTCTTTCTGCTCTGGCTTGTCTGCTTTAATCTATGTCTCTTTCCTCCACCTCTATTTTTCCCTCTCTCTTGCTCAGACTTTTTATTGTTTCCCTCTCTGACTTTTCTGTCTCTTCTTTTGCCCTCAGTACCCCCTCTCTCCCTGTACCCACCTCCCTCTCTTTTTCTTTGTCTCTTGCTCACCCCCTCTTCCCTGCCGGTATCTAGCAATGTCACTGGAATCTGCAGCCAAACAAAGACTCTTTGAGAAAAAATTCCATGCGCTTTCCAACGAGCTGTTTAGTCTGTCCACCTTTCTTCAGCAGAATCAGGTCTGATTTAGTTTGAGTTCAGTATTCTTGTTTAGTTGGAATTTTGATTTGTTATTTGAAAATAGATTTAATTAAATCAGGAAGTAAAACAGAAAAAAAAATACATATTTGTGTATGAATACAAAATGATCAAACTAACAACAAACCTGTGATGACATGCAAGGCATGCCTGAGCTGAAAAACAGAAAACAGATTAGCACTGCTGTTAAGTGAATTTATGTGCAAAATCCCATTTTCTCACGATGTTTAAAATATCTGAATCCAGATAACAAGAAACATGTTAGCTTTAGCCAATAAAGATGCAATCCCCCTGTGACATCACCTTCATTTTACCTTAAATTTTATTATTTCTTTTATATCACATACAATAGAGAAATATTCCAGGCCATTCCACTGAATAGTTTTTTATAAGCAATGCCATAAAAAAAGACATGGATTGACACAGATTTAAGTAAAGAGGATCTGAAGTTCAGGCTTAAAATGCTTAAAACATCACTTTTCACTGACTTAAACATACTGCCAAATTTCCTTTCTTCAATGTCGCTTTTCTCTAAATTGATTGCTGAAATTTTGTAGCTATGACTATAGAATAATACTGAAATTTCAATTGAATTCAAACCTTTGTATACCAATAATATTGATTTTCTTAATCACAATTCTTTCCAAAATCTTGGATAGTAATTTAAAGCTAGCAATTGCTTTTTAAAATGACAATTTATCAATTCAACTGTTTTCTCTGTTATCAGCAACCCCAAAAGTGACCCGCATGCTTAAACTGTGCCCAATGACTGCATGTGTTACATCCTGTTGGTTTTTGTTAGTTCCTGTTTTAATTTTTAAAAACTCTGTTTACTGTTAAAGTTTACTTCCTGTCTTTGTTCTTTTCCTACCAAGTTTGATTAGGCACACCTGCTCTCATTTGCTCGCCTACCCCTGATTACCTTTGTTTGACACTTCCCTACATATACTGGTCCCTTTCATTTGTTCTTTGTCTGTTCATTCAGTTGCACTGCTTGTCTTATGCTAGTTTTGTATTTTCCTTGTGATTCTGTCCCCCAAACATGGACTTGCCCATTGCCTGTTACCTGCCTGCCTGTACCTGTGTGTGTTTTGTTAATACATCTTTGAACTGCTTGAGCCCCCTTGGCTGTTTGCACTTGTGTCATTTCCCTGCTCCCTTAATGGCAAACTGTAACCACATGGCCATATGGCGGCTTGTTGATAGTGTCTCTTATTGACCACAAGGGACAATTCAAACACAGCAAGAGGGAGATTTACCTCCAGCATCGCTCTAACTCATGTTTGAGTGAAAGCCAAATGACACATGGAACTGTCCCTCAGGATGGAAACCCCACAACAGCGGATGAAGAAGAGCATCATACTAGTGCAGTGCCCCAGTATCTAGGCCACTACTGGGGGCTGGGTAGTGAGTGTTACATGGTCTGGTGGCTCCATAGCTTTTACAAACTCCTAACAATGGCCTGCATTCAGCGTGATTGTAGTTGTGAGGCTGTGACAGTCGCCTCTCAGACCCTCCCTGCTTTCACACTGTTGGAACTGGACCTGTATTATCTTCTATCAATAAGAAAATGATTACTGTAGTCATTGCACTATATAAAAAAATGATATTGCTAACTGCTAGTATTATTTGAAGACCTACATTAGGCAGTGGAATCAAACTATGCATGTCAAGTGTATAAGGAAACATTAAGTGTGCAATATTAAACAAATTATATTAGAGTATTATTCAAACATTTCATTCACATCTTTGAACATGGAAATTGTGTTGTATTTACCTCAGTGACCTGCATTCATAGCAGCTTGTTTTGTATGTATGTTGTACAATAAACCGGCCGACTACAGGACCAACTGTTCATGCATGAAGAGTGTAGAGCCAAACCATAGACTTTATATAAAGATGGACAACATGACAGGTCCCCAAAAGCGAAGCCAACACATCTCAATTGCCCCCTGGTGGCTGGCAGCAGTATAGGTCATAAACCCCGCCTCCTCCATGTTAGCGGTTGGGACAAGGGCCAAACTGAAGTCAAATACAATAGTTCGTATCATGCTGATGTTTGTTCAAATGTTTGTTTTCTGATCAGTTTCTTTTGTTATTAGATGCTATAGAAAGGGGATGTCACGTCATGACTGAAGGGCTTGTTTTAGCCTCCTATATTAGGCTGGACTGATATATCAATCTATACTATATATAGTAGGTGGGCAACTTGGGTGGTAGGTAGCCCAGAGGTTAGAGAGCCCAAAGGTTGTGTGCGTTGAGGGTCCTGCCATTGTGCTGGTCTCTCCAGCTTATGGCCATGTGTTTGTGTACTGATGCATTGGATGCAGAAGATTCATTTCCCCATGAGGATTAATAAAGTACTATTCTATTTTTTCTATTTCATTCTAATTTATGAAAAAAGATTTTTTGATGCAGGGTAATTGTGAGGTAGTGAAGCAGCATTTCTAAGTTTGCTGCTATACCCTATGATTTGAGTCAGTGGAGGACAGATTAATTTACCCTAAAATTTAAATCAATTTAAAAAATAAAATCAGTCAAGGAGTTGACAAGGTCTGGAGATGAGCCCAGACTATCTGGGGGGAATACAGGATGGGTGCTGTGCAGAGCCAAATTCTTTTGATGGTGGTCGCCGCTGTTCTACATGAAACACCGCCTAAATTTCATTTAATTTTACTACATCGTATGACTACTACAAACATTACATTTCATTTTAAATAAAAAAATGTATATTAATGTTAAGACATTTGCTCTGGACAAAATGGATATTTGATTGCTGTAATTCTTACCTCATTATATAGTATATAGTATACTATATAATGTGTAATATATGTATAATATAATGCTTGCCTCATCATATAGTATACTATAGTATACTATATAATGAGGCAAGCATTACAGCAATCAAATATCCATTTTATATATACATATATAATATATAATATATAGTATAGTACAAATAAAAGAAAACAGCAGCCTGATTTGAAACACGTACGGTTACTAGTGGGATGTTTGTTTATACCTTAATACCAATGTATTAAAAATAAATAAATAAATGTCCCACTAGTTTTACTACTTTTAGTATAGTGTAGTTACTGTTTGAGCCCAACAGTTTATCTTTCATTTGAACATCTTGCATCATTTGAAAGTCTTGCATGTAGGCATGTCTGGGTTTCAAACTGCAAACTTTGCAGCCGGTGGCTATTTGCT